>WSYH01000904.1:107109-154029 GCA_036426205.1 Ascaphus truei | reverse complement strand
GTAGCTGCAATATTCAAAGTACTCTTTATGTAGAACAGACTAGATGATGAGCAAAGCTCTGTGCGTCTTCTCTAATTTCATCGCTGACAAACCTTCATGTTGCTCCATGAAGAGATATCACAACCGACAATAAATACACGGAGGGGAATGGCCACATGGACCTGAAACTGCATCATTATCCGACTTCCAACCACATGGTTCACCAAACCCAGCCCCAGCCCACCAAATAATGCTGGGAGGAGGTCCTGTGCCTTAGTTTCATCCCATCAGTAATCTCAGTAAAGGCACTAGAAGAGGTGACCCGTATCATGGAGAAGGGGGGTTTATTATACCCCATATATACAAAGTAACTGCAGGATTTGGGCTGTTACAGTGAGCCATGTAATTATTTTATATGCAAAATAACCATGACATTCTCATTATCCAGTATAACTCACCCTGTGACTATATATATATATTTCCATGTATAACACAAATCCCGTCACAGGATGTATTTTATGCTCAGTTGACATTTCCAGGTGTATGTGATAAGATGATAGGAAGATATGGAACACGGTATTAGTGTTTAGTAATCGAACTGTACAATACAGCCAAAAGAACTTTGGAATTAAAAATGTATGAAAAATATATTTTTAAAAAGCTTAAAACATTTGGAATTAAAGAACCTTGGTAATTAAAAGTAAAAATATATAATGTATAAATATCTAAAATAGATTAGAAAATCCTTAAATAAAATCTTAAATAAAATTTTAATGGAATTGTGTGTTTTTTTATTTTTGTGAAAAGAAGCAGAATATGTGCTATATGTGGATGACTAACGGGGTGTTTATATAGCTGTTGTTGGTCTGAGGTAAAAAGGGGATAATGGGCTGGTTAGCAGAGTTTAATGTGCAGTCTTTCCTTCACGGAATGTGCTAAAAACAATAACTTTCTCACCCTCCTAGTGGGGGCAGTACGTGAGTTGCTTCTCTCCGGGGGCCCAAATAGGAAGAAAAGGGCCGAACTCGGTGAGTGAGCAAAATAAAATTTATTAGATACAGAAAACAAAGTCAAAATAACACTCACGGTACAGCTTTAAAACAGCCCAGCATCAGCCTGATCGTCCAGTGATATTCCTCTCACCGTACAGCTCCCGTGGTCGCGTCCGACGGCGGGACCGGAAGAGGAGGTCTCACCGGATGTCAGCAGGCTGGCTGGGTCCTTCAATCAATGGGCTCGGCAGCTGCTGACCTCCGGTGAGACTCCTCTTCCGGTCCCGCCGTCGGACGCGACCACGGGAGCTGTACTGGTGAGAGGAATATCACTGGACGATCAGGCTGATGCTGGGCTGTTTTAAAGCTGTACCGTGAGTGTTATTGACTTTGTTTTCGTATCTAATAAATTTTATTTTGCTCACTCACCGAGTTCGGCCCTTTTCTTCCTATTTGGGCCCCGGGAGAGAAGCAACTCACGTACTGCCCCCACTAGGAGGGTGAGAAAGTTATGTTTTTAGCAGCATTCCGTGAAGGAAAGAGATGCACATTAAACTCTGTAACGCCCCATTATCCCCTTTTACCTCAGACCAACAAACAGGCTATATAAACACACCTGTTAGTCATCCACATATAAGCACATATTCTGCTTCTGTTCACAAAAATAAAAAAACACACAATTCCATTTAAATTTTATTTAAGGATTTATTTAAGG
Organism: Ascaphus truei; assembly: GCA_036426205.1. NCBI lineage: Eukaryota > Metazoa > Chordata > Amphibia > Anura > Ascaphidae > Ascaphus > Ascaphus truei. The sequence goes on along the minus strand of WSYH01000904.1, from coordinate 152,343 downwards.
ATTTCTAATATATTTTTAGATATTTTATACATTTATATATTTTTACTTTTAATTACCAAGGTTCTTAATTCCAAATAGTTTTAAGTTTTTTAAAAATATATTTTTCATACATTTTTATTACACAAGTTCTTTTGGCTGTATTGTACAGTTCGATTACTAAAACACTAAGACCAGCCCCCTTTTTTTCCCCTTTTTCTCATTTTTTTTTCTGTTTCCATGTATTCTCTTCCTATTGCATTTATTACTCACCTGTACTACGTTTCTTTCTCTGATTGCAAAATTTGCCAGTTTGCTGCCCTCTGACAACCCTTCCATTTCCTCCCATTCTGCCAACTACAATGGATTCCGTATCACTTGGGCTGGTTGTGCCCTTGACTTCTCTTATTTTCTGGTCCTAGATGCATGCAAAACCAAATTACTATAGTGGCAAGTATTACACATTTACCCTTGCTTTGCATGCTGGACTCTTCATTTTCCATTTCCTTTTTCCCATCCTAAGATTTTACTACAAGTTGCACATAAATCACAAGCCGATTATTCACATTTTTTCCTCTTTTTTTTTCCCCTCTTTTTTTCCCTTTTTCTTTTTTTTCCCCCCCTAACATCTGTGTGGAGTCGCCTTCTTCAACACTCTTTTCTTGTGGTCAGATCATACACAAGATATGGGTAGGAGGGGTGAGCCTTTTCCTATCCTCTGCTACTGAGTTAAAGATCTACTTTACCATGTGTAGTTTCCTGCGTTCGTAATGGATATTCATGCTTACCATTCGTGGGACCATCTCATTCAGTTACCCAATTTCCTTGACCTAGCGTTTTCCCCGTTTTTATTTTTGTCTCTCTACGAAGACACCATAATCAATAACATATGTCACTGTTTTCACAACGGTGTTCGCTGTTTCTTGTTTACATAGTATCATTCGTTGTCTCCTGTTTCGAATATGCTCGTCTCATGTTCAGAATTCGGTTGTCTACATTGTCATGAATTTTCTTTCTTTTTGGTTGTCCATTATTTGGCCATTTGAAGGCCTCCGTTTTTATATGTGTCATAGATTAGGTTATCATTATGTAGATTTATTTACTTCGGTTTTTTTCCCTTTGGTCTCATGTGTGTTTTTACCAGACCAAGTCTGCTTCTCCATTTCTGTTCCTTAGAAGCTTCTTTTTTTGTTGCCCCCCTTCCTTTTTATGTAAGTTATCACATTCGCGTTTTCTTTTATTGTATTAGAATTAGCATTATTGGTTGTTTCTGTCTTATTGGTTAGAAGTTGTCTTTTAAGTCATTGCTTACATCCTTCGTGTTGTTTTTCTTTATGTATACCCTTCTTGCCTTAAATCTCTATTTGAATTGTTCCTTTTCTGATCTGGTTATCTTGTCAGAGCAGTTTAACATTGTTGCGGACATCTTCATGTTCTACCATTTCAAGGGTGTAGATTCCCAATAGTGTTGCGTTTGTGTTAATTTACCCCCATGACGTATCACATCTATATTGTCGTGCTAGCAGGTCATTTTCTTCCATTTGCTATCCTCTACATATATTAAGGTGATACTACTAGGAATTTATGGAGGCCTTGTAAATGAGTTCGTGAAAGTTTTTCCTTTTTGCCCCATATCACCTTACAAACGCGGCTATGTCTTCAGCCTCTTTGCTAAGATTCATGTAAATCGTAATAACACTCATTCAGAATTTAACACTTGGGTGAGAGGTTCTTGATGATATATGTAGCACTCCTATCTTTATTTTATAAATCTCCCTGCAATGTTGGTTTTTGACTTTTTTGCCTCCATTAAGCAAATTATCATTTTGATTATGTAAGCAATATCCGCTTCTTATGCCATCACACATTTTGCGCACAATGTCACAATCTGTTAGCATAAAATATTCATTGTCTAGCGTTGACGGTTGTGATTTGTGTGTCCCCTCTATACTTTTGGAAATGAAGTACTATATAGTCATACATGGGTGAGTTATATGGATAATGAGAATCCTTGTTCTAGTGGTTTATTTCCCTGCTATAGTCATAATTATCCCCATTTTCACATCCTTATGGCGCATCTTGGTTAACAGCCAAAATTTTTCAATTGCAGTTACTTTGTATAGTAGGGGGTATATAAAAACCCCCCTCTCCATTGATTATAGCGTTTGCTTCACCTCTTCTTTTTTTGGTTGCCTTTTTTCGATCTGAGATTTTAATTGATTGTGGATGATTATACTTTAATGTTTGCATCTTCTTTTTGGACATTTGTATCCGCACCAAGTTCCATTTTTATTGTTGACTCTGGTGGTTTTCTGGGGCTGGTGTTGGGTGATACAATTCTTTTCTGGGTTGTTGATTACTTAGTCGTCGATCTAATTGAGGCAGTTTAAGGTAATTTGGGGCCATCTCCCTACCGTGTTATGTTTATTCCCCTTTGTCGGTTTTTGTATTATGTCTTCATGGCCGAGACCAACTTTATGATAGGTTTGTTTTCAGTTCCACACGCATTTGTGGATATTATATTGAGCAAGAAGACGCATCGATATGGCTTTGTTTCTCATCTATTACTTAGTCTGTTCTACATAAAGAGTAACTTTGAATATATATTGAAGCTACATTGGTTTCTTGTTGCGTTCATAAATAGTGTTTACCAGGGGTAGCCTGTGTTTAATGTGATGTTTTCCTATGCTCTCTCTTATTTGTGTGCACACATTGGGCAATCGGTTTAGTCTCTGGTTGTGTTATTATGTTTCACTTGTCAGTGTCACGTATGGTCTTCATATCCCTTACATAGATGTTAGGGGCTGTTATGCTGACAAAACCCAACTTTTTTTTTCGGGTACTTTTGCTATGGAAGGCATTAACTCCAGGGTATCAGATAGTATTCTAATAATTTCTCTTTTTTTTCTTTTTTTTCCTTCATTCCATACTAATTTGATATTAGCTTACAACACTACAGAGTGGTGCCTTTTCTTTTGGGCGCGAGTGTGTGTTTTTGTCTTACGTGGTCATGTGTTTTGGTGTTTGTGGTTGCTGTGCTTTTTTTTTTCCTCGGCGTTCGTGTTGGGTGTGTGTTGGTGTGGTCGCTGTGTGTTTTTTCGTGTGTGCTTGCTTGTGTTGTGTGGTGTGTTGTTTGGGTTTTTCGTGTGCGCTACTATTATGTGTTGGTATTGTGTTGTGGTTGATCTACTGTATGTGTGGGTATGGTTGTGTATTTTGTGTGTGTGTGTGGTGGGTGTTTGTTTCTTCACTTCTTTGGGGGTTGGTTGTGTTACTGTCTTTTTTTTGTTTTTGTGTCGCTTGTGCTTGTTGTGCTTTTCCTTCGTGTGTGGTGTGGTGTGTATGTGATTGTGGTTTTTTTTGGTGTGCGATGTGTGTTGTAGTGTTGTGTGCGTGGTTTTTTTTTGTGTGTGTGTTGTGTGTGGTTGTGGTGTGTGTTTTTCCCTTGTTCTCGGTTGTTTGTTTTGTGTTGTGTGTGTGTGTGGTGTGTATTGTGTGTTTTGCATCGTGTGGTGCGGGTTATTTTTTCCCTATCCTGTGTTTGTATGTGGGGGTATGTCCCAGGCGTGGTATGTGTTTTTCTTTGTGAATGTGGTGTGTTCCTGCGTGCTGTGTTGCGTGTGTTGTTGTTGCCCTCTGTGTGTGTGTGTGTTGTTTTTGTTTTGTCGACCTGCTGGGGTTATGTTGATTGTTGTGTGGGTGTAGGTTCGCGTCGCGTGGTGTGAGTGGTGTTTGTCCTCTTGCGTGTGATGTGTTGTGTTGTCTTATGTCCTTGTGGTTTGATGTGTGTTGTTATGTTGTGTTTCCCCTTTCTTTGTGATGTGTGTGCTTCTTCCTTTTGTATTGTTGTTCGTATGTGCGGTTGGTGTGGTTTCCTGTTTGTGGAGTGTGTGATGTATTTGGGGGCTTTTTTCCTATGCGAGTGTGACCCTTCATTTCAATGGTAGGAATTTTATTTTGTACAATGAAATATTATGTATTTCTAGGTAATGTGCAAGTAGTAGAAACTCATAGAACCTCTATGAAAACGTTATTTTTGAATTGAATATTTCCTGCCCCTGATATAGGGATAAAAATTGATGTACCCCAACACCCAAGATTCACATGGCCAGCCCGGCACCAATGGCCTTGTAGCATGTAATAAATGTAATGCCAAATATGCCCTTGGTCTTATCTGTGAACGCAGCCCAATCATACATGGGCATCCATGTACGGCATGGACTTAGATTCAATGTATCTGGAATTCATGAGGGCAGACAATTACTTGGGGGCATGGTGTTTTCCTTTTGAGTGCAGATACTACTGGATCATGAGGCAGTATACCCCTTACTTGGAGGCATAATGGAGTTTTTCGCATTTGCCAAATTACCTGGGTTGATCATTTGTCGGCTACCGAATTCAATACTGTTTGGTCATTCGTGAGGCAGACATTTGTAATGGGTCATTTGCATTGAGCCTTAGACCCAATACTGTTTTCCCGGTTCATCATGCCACTTGGCCTAGTGAAATTATTATGCGCATCTATTGATGTTTGCAGAGAAATACTGTGGCCATCATGATTTTTCTTTGGCCTTTCATTGCAAAGTATTTGTCCGCGACCGTGACTTGGCAGATTTATTAAATATACCTGGGTCTTTATCATGAGCAGAAAATATTCTGGCATTTCGTGTTTTGAGGAAGAAATATTTTCTGTGGAACGTCCAGACTTTTGGCAGAACGTTACTGGGTTGTTTTCACCCTCATGACCTGCCTGACCTAGTAAGAAATACGTTTCGGATTTATCTTTATCGATTTCCTTTTTTTGGTCAGAAAATTATGCGGAATTCCTTGATTGGAATTCCAGTATTAATGACTGGTTTTTGCCCATCGCGTTCTGAGGCATTGAAATTTACTGGGTGCATCATGAAGCAGAAATATCTGGGAATCATTGTATTTTGGAAGATACTACCTGTGTGTGCCACATGAGGTTATATGAAATATTCTGTTCGGTCACTTAATGATGGATAGTATAGTCCGGCAGAAATATCTGGCATCTAGGTTTCCTTTTGGTCTAGCCAATAATAAGGGGCCTCATCGAGGCAGAAAGAAATCTGGGCATCGTTTTTTTTGTTTTTTTTCCTTTTTGGATGGCTATGATTAATACTGTTCGGTCATAATGAGGAAGAGATAGGGAATCATGAGGCAGAAAATACGTCCGTTGCATGTACTTACTTGACTTGTTTGCAGATTTTATTACAGGAAACCTATGTGCATTTGTTATTTTATGAGGCATTGAAATATCCTGGGCATCGTGATTTCTGTGATGTCAATATACTGGCATTCCATGAGGCAGATAATATCTTGGGGCATCATGAGGCTAGACTATTTTACTGGGCATCATGCAGGCTAGAATATATTTGGGCATCTCATTGAATATGTCAGAATTCATATTGTTTGGTCACACGGACAGAATCTATTACTTGTTTGGCTCGGGAGTTTTGCCGAAATACTCGGGCAATCATCTGAGGGTTCTAGATACATGACTCCCGGGCATCATGATTGGCATGTAATAATTTGCGGCCATCATGGATGGCATAGATAATTTTACGAACTAATATTCCTCCTTGTTGGCATCGTGAGGCTTTATACCAGAACCATACTGGGCAATCTATGATCGTGGCAATAATATGGGCTATCATGAAGCATGATACAGAGATTCCTTTCTAATACTGGGCATTCATGAGGTATAGACAATTGTATATGGGACATCATGATTTTGGCACAGAATAGTACTGGTCGCGCATTGTCATTGGAACTGCATGTCTCTCCCTTTTTTCTAAATCTTACCTGGGGTTTTTCCCCCTTCCACCCTTCCCCTCCCCTTTTCTTTTCTTTTTCCCTCTTTTTTTCCTTCCCCCTCCTTTTTTTTCTTCCTCTTTTCCTTTCTTAAATATTTTCCTTCTATGTTTATTCGGAGTAAATTACCTGGGGCATGTCCCATGCAGCCAGATAATTTACTGGGCATCATGAGGCAGAAATACTGGGCATCGTTTTGATTTTTGAAGACAGAAATATTCCGTGCGCCTTTCGTGTAGTGCTATATAATTTACCTGTTCGGCCTAGCCATGAGGCCAGAAATACATGTTTTGCGCCTCATGAGGGCCAGATTTCATACTCTCTGTGGGGCTATTCGTGTATGTCGCACTAGTAATTCTATCTTCGGGCATCTTATGATTTGGTTGCAGAAATATTTTTGTTTTTTGTGCATATTATCGTATGGCAAGACAGATTTATTACTGTCGAAATCATCGTTTTATTGTGAAGATTTTAATCAGGGTAATCATGAGCTGGTTCTTAGTAAATTCATAATTTTGCGGTTTCATCTATGATTACGTGCGAAATAACTGAGGCGTCCATCTGTGGAGTGCAGATATACTGTGCATCATGAGGATAGACTTTTTAATATTCGTTTTTTTCTGGTCATATGTTGAGGCAGAAATTATTATTGGCATCGTCGGGCACACGAAATAATTGTTTGCTTTCATGCATTTGACCGTGCCCAGAAATACTGGGCATCGTGATGTGCAATTTATGAAATAATTGGGCCCATGCATGAGGTCAGCATATTTGGGCATCATGTATTGGCAGAAAGCACATGGGCACATCGATTGACGAAATACTTTGTGGTGCTAGCGTGATTCCCGGACGAAATTATTTGTTTGGCATGTGACTTTCCCGGCCCGAATATTTAATGGGCATCATGATTTTTGGTTTTTAGTCTAGAAATACGGGCATCCCATGCGACAAAAATCCGGGACATCATGTATTTTTCCCTTTCCCGGTTCCAGACAATTACTCGTTCGGTTACATGTCTTTGACGGCACGGATTTATAGTATATGTTGTGTAATTTCCACCCTGACTCCTTGGTCAGAAATACTGGGCACGTGATTTTTTTCCTTGAGGTCCAGAACTTACTGGGGCAGGTTCATGTACTTTGGCTAGATAAATTAATGGGTTTTATCCCCATGAAGCAGAACTACTGGGCACGTGACAGGCACAGATCAATATCTTGTGGTATATTATTGAGGCCAGCAATACTGGGCATCGTGTTGACTGTGCAGATATACGGTGTGCATTAACCTGAGGCAGAATTATTATGGCTACTCATGCAGGTCTATTGAATATATTTGGTTGTCATCATGATGGTTCAGAATTTACGCGTCGCATGTCACTCGATGGTTCAGTAAATTCCACCTTTGGGCAGTATTATGTATTTGGCAGAATATAAGGGTTTGATTTCACTGAGGCAGATCTTAGAAATACGGGCATCATGAGGCAGACATACTGGGTTTGCTATATGTATTTTCCGGCTACGACCTAATTATTCTGGGCTTCTGTCTCCGACCTTTAGGGAATTTCATGAGGCAGAGAAAGATCTGCGGCATCGATTTTTTGGCAGCTAATCCTGGGCACTCTGTGATTTGTTTTTTCTTTGACGGCCCCAGGATAATATTTTATTTTATGTCTCGCGCATCATTGAGGACCTAGAATTAGATTGTGCTGTCCAATTTCAGGCAGGCAGATTTAGATAAATCTCGGGCATTCCTTACTGATTGGTCAGCTATAATATTGGGCCATCATGAGTGAGAAAGTACCTGGGCTTTTATGAGGCAGGAAATTTTCCGTTCCTCGGCATCATGATTTTTTTTTGCAGAAATATCCTGGCGGCATCGCTGTTTGTAGGCATTGAATATATATTACTTGGGCCTCATCGAGGCAGACTATAACCTGGGCATTTGTTTGATTGGGTCTAGATTTTGCTCGGGGTGGATCAACTGGTAAATGATTGCTTCCGGCCATTTTTCGTGAGGCAGAAGAAGACTGGGGCATCTTGAGTTGAGGCAGATTAATGTTTATTTGAATATTACCTCGCCCGGCCCATCGTGTCACGTGTCTATATGAATATTTACGGGCTATTCATCGATTTTCGCCTTTAGAACTAATGTGGCCCCCACCGAGGCTTAGGAACTAGACATACTGGCATATGATTGATCAGAAATAACGGTTCTCGGTTTAATTTTTTTCGTTGACTTCGGTTAGAAATACTGGGCACTTACGTGTAGGCAGAAATCTACTTTGGCGCATCAATTTGATCCGCCGCAGAACTTCCCCAGAATGTGATGGCATCATTTGCACCAGCTAGAAATTTATCTGGGCATTTCATTGATTTTTTGTCCCCCCCTCTTTTTCGTGTGAGTAATACTGGGTGGGTTCATTCATGAGGACAGATAAGTATATGTGGCCCTATGTTTCATGGCAGGCAGTCAGACAATTACTGTTCTTTTGCATGTATGATTTCGGTACAGAAATAACTGCCTTGGAGTCACTGAGGCAGTATTAATACTGTTGGCCTCATGAGGCAGTACATTTAGAAATACGTGGAATTGCCCTATTTGCAAGCATGACATTATTATGTGGCATCGGTCGAGGCATCCCCGCTCCAGAATATACTCGGTAGTCAATCGTGATGGAATTTTGAACCCATTCTTTGCCGGTTTATCGTGATTTTCTTGCCGCAGCAAATCATTCTGCGGCATTCATGTTGGCTAGAAAGTAATGGCAATCATGAGGCAGAACTTAATGTGCATGCTTCGTGTGGAAGAAAGATGGGCATCCTGAGGTAGAAATATATGCCCCGACATATTGTTGAGGCCAGAAATACGGGGCATCATGAAGCCGAAATACTGGGCATTTTTCATTGATCACGTCACAGATAAGACTGGGGCATCGGTACTCTGCAGATATTTTTAGAAATACTGGTTTTGGCCATCCGTGAATTTTTTTTCCGTAGAATTTTTTTTCAGACCCATACGTGTTCTTAACCGTGGGCAGTGCAATTTGCATTCTTTCTGTGGCATTCATGACTTGGGCAGAACCCCAGAGAAATTATGGGATCATGAGACAGAAATACTGGGAATTCATGAAGCCAGAAAATATGGGATCATGAGGCAGATACTGGGCATATGAGGTAGAAATATGGGCATCATGCATTTTTGGCAGATAAATATCTGCGGCATAATGAAGCACAGAAATTAGGGGCATTGTGATGGTTTCCAGAAATCTATTCGGGGTCATTACATGATTTGGCAGAAATTACCTTATATGGTGCATCCATGATGGTCAGAAGTTAAATATTCTGTGGCTTTATCATGAGACATCGACAATACGGTGGCTTATGAGCTTAGAAATAGGGCAAATGAGGCAGACATAATGGGCATCATGATTTGTTCATTGACTTTAGAATTATTATATTGGGCTATCATGATGGCGCAGTATCATATTTCCTTGGGCATGCGTTGATATGCGGAAAATTACTGGTTTTTCCGTACGTGATCCTTCGGTTTAGAATACTGGGCATTTTCATGATGGCAGAAATTACCCTGGGCATTCATGATGACAGTAACTAATTTCCCTTGCTTGTGAATCATTGAGGCCAGAAATATTCTGGGCATTCATGATTTGCATGCAACATACGTGTTTGTGGATTTTTATTTGATCTTTCGTGCAGTAAATACTGGCATAATTGACCGCATGAAAGAAAGATACTGGGGCATCTGTTGGAAGCAGAATTTTTAGAAATTTTATCTATGGGTAGTCGTTGCGTGGCCAAGAACTATATACTGGGCTATCAGTTGATTTTTATGGCTAGAAATACCCTGTGGATCGTGAGGTACAGAATATGACCAAGACTGGGCATCGTTTCGTTTTTTTTGAGTGCTGAAAATGGGATCGTTGAGGTTATAGATTTAAAGAAATATTCTGCCGGCACTTGCGTGAGGTTTTAGTTACAATTCACTGCGCTTGTGCCTATTTCGTGAGGCAGAAATAATGGGCAGGCATCGTGAGGTGAAATTATAGGGGCATCGGCCTTTTTGATTGCCGTCTGAAATACTGGGTCAATCATTGAGTACAGAATCTATTACCTGGGCATAACTTCGATCGCAGAATACTGGGCCATCAGTTGATTTTTGGCATGAAATATGGGCACGCTGATCTGGCTCCCTTTTAGAAATACATGGGGCATAGTGATTTTCCCCCCCCGGCAGAAATACTGGGGTCCTCAGTGATTGTGCGTTTATTAACTACGGAAGCTTTATTATGAATGTCGAAATGTTACTGGCATCATGATCAGCAGATATACTGTTTGCATTGTCATGACTTTTCGGCAATATATCTAGGGACATTCATTGAGGAGTATTCAAAGAATATACTGGGCATCACTGTAGGCTAGAATAGACCCTTCAGTTAAACCTGGGCATCATGGAAGCATGAATAAAATGGGCATCATGAGGCAGAAATGTATATTTGGGCATCATGAGCAGAAATACGTGGGCATCATGTATTTTTTTTTCCCTTGGCAGAAACGAAATACTGGGCATCATGAGTGCCTAGACCAATACGGGCATCATGATGCAGACTAGATCTGGGCATCTATTTGCACGGTCAGTTAATTAATTACGGCTCTACGTTCGAGCAAAATCCCGTGCGCTGACCAACCCTCCACCTCCTCTGTGTAATGATCACCATGTGAACAGATCCCACCACCGGCCCATGAATCAAAACCAAAAGTTTCAAACAATATGCCCGTTCCATCATCTCCACTTCACAGGGCTTCTTCTTGTTTATTGATTTTCTGAGTCTCGTACCCACTGGTGTTTCTCAGAGATGTACGTGCAGAAACCACATGAACCCCACAGAAAATATGGCAATGTGTGGGTTCTGGCAGCATCCTGTTTACAAGTAATCAGCACTGTTATTTTATATTATTACTTTTTATTCAGCAGGCAGTTAAAGGCGGGGAGGGATAATCTGGTCACCATTGACAGGAAGAAAGAGCAACATGTTTAGAAACAGTACAACAAGGAGTGAAGCCGTATACCAAACTAATAATCATTAGCTACTGTATAGTATATCAGGACTGGCTGTCTTTTCTTACATCATCTGTGCCGACTGAGAAAATAAAATGCACATTTGGAAGTCGCAAGGAGCCTGTAATGTAGACAGACAGCACAATGTCACTTATAAAGCTTCAGTCTTTTCCCGTTTCTCTCATATCAGTTCTTTTCCCTCCTTCCTTCTCAACCTTTCTTCCTTCACGGTACAGTACAGTTTTACCTCCAATTATCCCGAGTGTCATTTCTAAGCCTCTTTGGAAAGGTTACAGGCAGCTGTGTGCAAACACTATTCCGATGACTGCCATTGTCTGCCATTCGAGTTGTCCACCTTCCTTTGTTACACAAAGTGCAGTAAGATAAGAAAGTGTTGTTTTCCCATTTCTTTGCAAACCTTGCGGGAATTTTCTCAGTCCAGACGTCCCGATGTCCAGACGTCCTGGTGTCCAGACGTCCCGATGGGGCTTCCTGACAACTCAGTCTGTTTTGCGGTTAGACAAGCAATGGCTGGAATGAGAAAAAATGGGACCATTCTAGGCTTAATGGCATCTAGGTTCCTCCTACATGTGTTCACAGACTGGCAAGATCTCACAATATACTGTACGTAGCAATTTACAGCTTGGAGAAAGGAAGGAATTACATTTACCCTTATGAGATATCATTGGGTGATGTGTCACTGGGGGTTTTATTTGCCTTCCTCTGGATCAATATACTGTAATTACGAATATAATTACAAATATACGATGAGTAGCTGTTGTCTAAATGTAGCATAGGTTGAGTTTGATGGAGGTATGTCTTTTATCAACCTCATGTACTATGTACAGTAACTATGTAACTTCATGTCTGTTGAGGTGCAACCTTATAAACCATTGCAAAACATCCCCAACGCACACCCTGTTCTATTTTTCATTCAATGCTGGATGAGTCTGCAATCCATTGAATGTATCTGTAACTTCTATTTAACATTTCCACAGAAAGCCGGTGACTCAGTGTCATATTTCTTAGTGCAGAAGGGGATATGAGCAGAGAAGGCAAAACTGTGAGAATTTGTTTCATGAAATATCCCGAGTTCTCCATTAAAAATCCGTTCCGCGGTGTAAAATACGTTGGCGGATTGTCCCAGTTTTAATAAGTGCGGATTAATCAAAAAGCGCTTTTGGATATAATCCACTGGTGGGTTTTACTAAACAATCCGTGGATTCCCCAATCTGCTGGTGGATTTTACCAAACCAATCCGTAGATTCTGCAGCGTGCTGGGGGACATTAAGAATCCAATTAGCGGATTCAGCAATTCGAATCTGCGGATCCCCCAGTGGGTACCGGAATCCACTGATCGGATTCTTAATATCCCCCAGTAGGCTCCGAAATCCACGCATTGGATCCTTCATATCCACCAGCGGGTCACAGAATCCACAGATTCTTAATATCCCCCAGTGGGCTGCGAAATCCACGCATTGGATCCTTCATATCCACCAGCGGGTCACAGAATCCACAGATTCTTAATATCCACCAGCGCGTAGCGGAATCCACTGATCGGATTCTTTATATCCCCCAGCGGGCTGCGGAATCCACGGATTCTTAATATCCCCCAGCGGGCTGCGGAATCCACGGATTCTTAATATCCCCCAGCGGACTGCGGAATCCACGGATTTTTAATATCCACCAGCGGGCTGCGGAATCCACGGATTTTTAATATCCACCAGCGGGCTGCGGAATCCACGGATTCTTAATATCCACCAGCTGGTTGCGGAATCCACGGATTGAATTGTTGGTGATTTAAAAAAATCATAAAAAGACAAATCGCCCTTTGTGAGATTGATTCACGGAAATCCGTGTCCCGAAGGAACCAAACGATCAGTAGCGGACCCAAATCTGACCAAAAAATTTGCCCACCTCCAGGTATGAGGACTTTGTTTTAGTAACATATTGTACTTTGACCAAACAAGCCTGCCCTATTTCTAAGTATTATTTTGGCCATGGTTTATTGAAAGCTGAGATAAATTGATAGGGACTCGAGCAAACTGAACATCTACCCTTGTGGAGCACCCCAAATAAATGTCAATAAAGGGGTTTCTATGTTTTTCGCAAGACAGAACATCATACTTGTAGGAGAACATTTATTTATACTGCAGCAGAAGGCTCAAATTGAAAAAATGAAGGAGGATTAGAGCGACCAAGGGTTAGAGGTGCTGTGATGTCCTCAGTAGACAGTAGAGAGATATACCGTACCTCACTGAGGCTGTGTCTCCTTTCCATCATGGAATGACAAGGTGCCTAGGCAAGGAACAATACAAAGAGCCATTATTTAGGGGAAATACTCTCAAACTGTTTCCTGATTATTGACCTGTATTCTATCATTCAATTAATAAGCCTACCAGCCTTGATAGAAGCTTTGTACATACGGAGTGAGATCTGAGGCCCAACAGGTACATAGAGATAACGTCATTTATTACCCAAAGCCATGTCAGTATGGTGAAGGCTGTACTCACTGTGATATATTGCCAGATCTCAGGAGGGTAGGATACCATATATGTTACGGTGTTTTGGAGACAGCGAAACATGGGCATCTAGAGGAAATAAATACAGTATAAACCAACTTCTGATCCATCATATCGACTTATCACAGCTATTGTACAGTAATACAGCAATGAGGAGGGACTGAGAAGGATGGGCGAGATGCGGGTATGTGCCAAATTACAGATAATGGACCAATGGTAACTCGTAACGTCTACCTCCAAATACAGAGGAACAAAGGGACCGGGTAGAAGGATGTTTAACACATTCATACAGTAAGTCCCGGGTGACACCGAGACAGAAAGGTCCTCATCCCTAAAACGGACCTGAGAGAGGGTTTGTTTGATCAGAACCGCTGATTGGAAGAATTGTGCAATGGGTTTCTGTGCTGGAAATCTTTCATACAATTATCTTTTATTCTCCGTCAAGTTCCAGATTTTGTTTGTTTATTCTTACCAAATAGTCACAGAAGCTTGACGCGTCCCAGCCTGTTAAAGAGAAGGGAACAGATCTCATTATATGGACAATGTAACAGACGGTCATAAAGATACAGAACCTGTCATAGGGCAGCACCGGTACAGTAGCAGGTACAGGGAGGCGTACAGATACAGTAGCTGGTACAAGGGTACAGGCACACTAGCAGGAACATGGGGTGCAGGTACAGGGGTACAGGTATAGAAGCAGGTACAGGGGTACAGGGGTACAGGTACAGTAGCTGGTACAGGGGTACTAGTACAGTAGCATTTGACACTGTGGACCACCCTCTTCTCCTTCACATTGTCCATACTCTTGTATTCGGAACAAAGCTCTATCCTGGATCTCCTCTTACCTCTCCCATCGTACTTTCAGTGTCTCCTCTGCTAACACATCCTCCTCCTCTATCGTACTCTCTGTGGGGGTACCTAGGGCTCTGTCCTGGGACCCCTTCTCTATTCTCTGTACACTCTTTCTCTTGGTGACCTAATCACATCCCTTGGATTTAAATATCACCTCTATGCTGACGACACACATTTACTTTTCTACCCCTGACCTTACACCTGCTGTACATACCAAAGTTTCTGAATGTCTCTCTGGAATATCATCCTGGATGGCCCTCCGCCGACTGAAACTTAACATGGCAAAAACAGAGCTCCTTATACTTCCTCCCAAACCTGGCCCTAATACCTCCTTCCACATTACTGTTGTAAATACTATCATACACCCAGTAGCCCAAGCACGCTGCCTAGGGGTCACACTCGACTCCTCTCTCACATTCTCCTCTCACATTCAAAATGTTTCTAAAACCCGTTGCTTTTTCCTCCGCAATATTACAAAGATACACCCATTCCTCTGTTGCTCGACTGCTAAAACTCTGACTCAGTCCCTCATTCTCTCCCATCTCGATTACTGTAACCTCCTGCTGTCCGGCCTTCCTGCCTCTCACCTGTCTCCCCTACAATCTATCCTAAACGCTGCTGCCAGAATCACTCTACAGTACTCTTTAATAAATCTGTTTCAGCGTCTGCCCTGCTGAAATCCCTCTCTTGGCTTCCTATCAAATCCCGTATCACCCGTATCACCCACTCAATTCTCCTCCTCACTTTTAAAGCTTTACACTCCTCTGCCCCTCCTTACATTTCAGCCCTAATTTCTCACTACACACCATCCTGACTCCTGCGTTCTGCACAAGGATGTCTTCTCTCTACTCCCTTTGTATCTAAAGCTCTCTCCCGCCTTAAACCTTTCTCACTGACTGCCCCACACCTCTGGAATGCCCTCCCCCTCAATACCCGACTAGCACCCTCTCTATCCACCTTTAAGACCCACCTTAAGACTTGCTTAAAGAAACATATGAATAGCACTGTGGATAACACTAGACACATGATACATAAAGCTTGGCCACCTGCAGACGCACTTACCAGAACGCCCTCATACTGTCTCTGTATGTTCTTCCTACATACCAATTAGATTGTAAGCTCCTTGGAGCAGGTACTCCTCATCCGAAATGTTACTTTTATGTACGAAGCACTTATTCCCATGACCTGTTATTTGTATTTGTTATTTATATGATTGTCACATGTATTACTAATGTGAAGCGCTATGTACACTAATGGCGCTATATAAATAAAGACATACATACATACATACATACATACATACATGCATACATAGGGGTACAGGTACAGTAGCTGGTACAAGAGTACAGGTACAGTAGCAGGTACAGGGGTGCAGGTACAGGGCTACGGGTACAGTAGAGGATACAGGGCTACAGGTACAGTAGAGGGTACAAGCACAGTAGCAGATACAGGAGTACAGGTACAGTAGCAGGTACAGAGCTACAGGTACAGTAGCAGGTACAGGGCTACAGGTACAGTAGAGGGTACAAGTACAGTAGCAGGTACAGGAGTACAGGTACAGTAGCAGGTACAGAGCTACAGGTACAGTAGTAGGTACAGGGCTACAGGTACAGTAGAGGGTACAGGTACAGTAGCAGGTACAGGAGTACAGGTACAGTAGCAGGTACAGTACAAGAGTACAGGTACAGTAGCAGGTACAGGGTTGCAGGTTCAGTAGCTGGTACAGGAGTTCTAGTACAGTAGCTGGTACAGGGGTACAGGCACAGTAGCTGGTTTAGGAGTACAGGTACAGTAGCTGGTTTAGGAGTACAGGTACAGTAGCTGGTACAGGAGTACAGGTACAGTAGCAGGTACAGGGCTACAGGTACAATAGCTGGTACAGGGGTACAGGTACAGTATCTGGTACAGATACAGTAGCAGGTACAGGGGTAAACAAAAACCTGTGACTTCTAGGGCTCTACAACTCAGGAGACAGAGGTAGGTGTACAGTGAGTCACCTCTAGACCCATATAATGTAGGGTTTGATTGTTTCAGGGGTACACGGAGAATAGTGTATCTATTGCTAAGTTGTTAAGCATGTGTGAGCTAAACAGCTCAGGGTATGATCACAAGGATACAGAACATGGCTGTTTCGGGTAGAGTTACGGAAGATCAGGGATACTTCCGTCTTGTTGGCTGAACATAACATGCAGAGCAACACCAACAGCCGACAGACATAGCACGCATACGCCAGATACCTGGGCTCATGACATCAATGATCTGCTGTAGCTTTTCGTGCACTGAGCTCCTCTGATTCTGCCAGTGTACGTTCCCAGCCAAGGAGGCCTTCTCCTGCTTGCTGAAGAGGGCCAGCTGCTGGGCCAGTCTCCCAATGCTGGTCTGATCTTGCAGGATCCTTGTTCTCTCCTTAGAGCTACTGTCATCAAGGTCGTCAACCACCACAATGACATTGTTCTTACCTACAATGCACACATTACATAATTTAAATCAGATCCTCAGGGGGAAAATGGTCCTATGGCTCATCCATCCCTCTCTCCCGGCACAAGCTCAGATGATTTTGCCGTAGTGAAACTATTAAAGGGACAAACCCAGTGAGCCTTCTATGTTTGTGTCATTGTATCATTTTGGACAAATGGACTTTTTTATCTTTCCTTTATCTGCAGTGGGAATATCAGACTCAGTCTGTGTGTTGTCTGGTGTCATTTGTATATTGGGTCCCACTATACAGACGAGACGCTCTGTGTGTTTGCAGCCCTCACCTAAAGCATGAGATAGATATTGCAGCTCTTCGTCATACAGAGAGTCCGTTACATCTGTGATATTGATCCTCCCTCGATTTTTCGTGTGATACAGGATAGCAAAATCGCACCGGTTCACCTCCTCCCTGAATTTCTGGCCTCCGTTGTTGGATATGTAGCAGAACCTCGCCTCCTTCACCAGGCTTCGGAAGACTTGGGATCTCAGCTGCTCTGTGAGCCACTCACAGCAGCTCTCTGATGAACGAGAGAAGATCCCAACAACCAGTTGAGTACTTGGAAGGGATTTACTGTAGACCTATAGAATAGAGAGGAAGGAGAAAGCAAACATGAGAAAAGTTCTGTGGCCCAAAGGATCTTCATTAGGATGGGATGATAAAAGCCCATCAAAGTTCTAATAAATGTTGGTTGAACCCTTCACAGATACCCGATACCTGCTTTTATTACTGTGGCGTGGTACAAATTTATATTATTTTAAGTCTTGAGGGGCCTAAAAAATGATAACAGTGCAAAGTATGATACAGTACATTCTAGGTCCAGAGAATTTATATGTGTGAGTATTACCCGAAGAGACGGGAATAAATTAATGGGTTTGAAACCAAGGGTGAGGAAATAAAAATGGCGTTGGGCTGGCCATATCGCTAGAAGAAATGACCATTGTTGGTCAAAGATGGTACTCGACGGGATTGCAAGGGGAAATAAAAGACCAAGACGCCACCCAAGAGTAATATGGGAGGATGAGATCAGGGGATGTGTTGGAGCAACGTGGAGAAGAGAGGCTGTAACCTCAGGACCTGGGAGATAATTGGGGAGGCTTCACCCAGCAGTGAGGAGACACGGGGCTGAAGATGAAATAGAGAGGAGAGAGAGAGATGAGGACGAGAGAGAGAGAGAGATGAAGAGAGATATGTATATAATATATATATCATATATATATATATATATATATATAATACTGAGTTAAGTTATGGTGAGTAAAAAAGTGACAAAAACCCTCCAAGGAAACAAATATGCAAATATAGCTGTATGTCATCTGCCATGTCTTAGGCAGGTCTGCAACCCCGCCATTTCCCCATTATCACCCAGCATACAGCCCTTCCACTGCAGCAAGGGATTCTGGGAAAACATGCAAATGAGCACACAGTGTAACTTTTGCCCCAATAACCATTTTTAACATGGTTCCCTTAGGCTTAGCTGCTGCCTGGTCACAGCTTGAGCACAGCCGGGTTAAGTGGCATACCCAGCCTATAGGGAACCCTGTTTAAAAATGGTTATTGAGGCAAAAAGTGACAACTGTGTGCTCATTGCATGTCATTTCCCAGAATCCCTGTTGCAGTGGAAGTGCGTATGCTGGGTTAATGGGGAAAGGCGGGGTTGCCGACTGCTAAGACATGCCGATGAGCATACAGCTATATTGCATATATATAATATTTATATATATAATATGAAAACACAAAAGAAAAAGAAACCTCTGAAATAGCACTCGACAAATAATTGCAAAAATATAAGGGTACTTTAATTAAATCCCAAAAGATAACAGAAAAACAAACAGCTGACCAATGAACCCGCCTGACTAATGATTAGGGACAACAGAAATAAACAAAAGTTAATATATACAAACCCAATAAAAATACAAGAAAAATGATGCCCCAAAGAATAGACCTACTCAATGAGGGAAAAGGTAATTTCCTGCAGTGGAAGTAAATCAGACCGGCCGGTCCAAGGAATATTATTGGCTAGAGGACATCATACAAAAAGGTCAACATAACAAACTAATAAAAGAGCATACAATCAAAAAAAAAACCATGGTGCTGAATTGATGACAGTTGGAGTGTAAAAGACACTATAATAAGCTAGTTGCAGTACAGATGATGTTAATAAAAGGCATACATATACAAAACTACATTGACTCGTGAGGAAGCCTTTGCGGGCGAAACGCGTTAGTGGGCTAATTTAATTTTTTGCTGCTCTGACCCTGCCTGCCTATTTCTATTTGAACCTTCATCAATGTCCTAATCCTTGGACATTAAAGTGGACGTGCTGTGCTGTTTGATGGTTGCAGTACTCATTTGCCAGAGTGAGTATCTCAGATTATTACCCCTCATTTGTTTCCCCATCTTATTTTGCATTTTAGTATTTGGGTTACTAAATGTAGTTTTGTATATGTATGCCTTTTTTAACATCATCTGTATTGCAAATAGCTTATTATAGGTTTAATGTTTTACATCCAACTGTCATCAATTCAGCACCATGTTTTTTTTGATTGTATGCTCTTGTTAGTTTGTATTTTTTGACCTTTTTGTATGATGTCTCTAGCCAATAATATTCCTTGGGACCGGCCGGTCTGATTTACTTCACTGCAGGAAATTACCTTTTCCCTCAGTGAGTTAGGTCGATTCTTTGGGGCATCAATTTTTCTTGTATTTTTATTGGTTTTGTATATATTAACTTTTGTTATTTCTGTTGTCCCAATAATCTATTATAGTCAGGCGGGTTCATTGGTCAGCTGTTGTTTTATGTTATCTTTGGATTTAATTAAAGTACCCTTTATATTTTTGCAATTATTTGTCTGAGGCTATTTCAGAGGTTTCTTTTTTTTTGTGTTTTCATATTTAACTTTTCCTCAAGCACACCTACAGTTTATTTTTCTATCTGTTATTATAATATCTCTAGGTATATTTTTCCTGATTTAAGTAGGTTATTAGACAATTGCAGAATTTTTTTGGAAGTGATGCGGTATCATTTTGTGTCTTTGATATATATATATATTATATATATATATTATATATATATATATATAATAAATATAAAAGTATACATTAGCCACATAGCAGCAAAAGGGAGACAGCACAAGGTGAATGAAAGTAAATGTATTAAATAAAGCACATAACTCCAACGTTTCGATCCACAGGGGGATCTTCCTCAGGGTGTCCTCTGCACCACCCGAGGAGATCCCCCTGTGGGAACGAAACGTTGGAGTTATGTGCTTTATTTAAACATGTATTTTCATTCACCTGAGTGGCTGTCTCCCTTTTTGCTGCTATGCGGTAATGTATACTTTTATTATTATATGGGACATGCACTATTCATTATTGAATTTCTATTGGAGTGCCAAAGTGATTTTTTATACATATAGATATATTATATATATATATATATATATCTCTCTACTCGTCGAACAAAAAAATCTACTCGCCACCTAGTACCACACGTATGCTGCTTGGGCCAATAGGAGCTCGCCACGATGTTAAATCCACTCGCCCGGGGCGTGCAAATGTATAGGTTTGTCGAACACTGTATATATATATACACACACACATACACATACTGTATAGTGTAATGCATTGATGATCAATATTGGAGCAACTACTGTACAGTGTTACATATGGAGGCTGAGAGGCTCAGGGAGAACGAGAGGACGTCTTTCATCATTAAGCAAGTAGGGGATTGATGGAATATGGAGAGAAATAGTGAAGGATTTGGGAGAGACACAACAGGATGATAAATAGGGAAAGAAGCCTGTGATGGAATGGGGACTGAGGCTTCACACCAGGGACGATGATGACAAGGCTCCCTTAATTCTAGGAGCAGGGACATGTCATAACATACAGTACCACTGATGCTGCATATACAATCAGCAACCCCAGGATACAAAAAGGAAAGGAGAGCAGCAGCAGCAGGACCAAGACCCAATAACACGGAACCACCACCTGGGGAGACAAGGAGAGACAGATTAAGGTGCGCACAGCGCATAGCACACAGCATACAGCACACAGCACACAGCGCACAGCACACAGCGCGTAGCACACAGCCCGCAGCGCAAAGCATACAACACGCAGCATACAGCACACAGCGCACAGCACACAGCGCACAGCGCACAGCACACAGCGCACAGCGCGTAGCACACAGCCCGCAGCGCACAGCATACAGCAAACAGCGCACAGCGCACAGCGCACAGCACACAGCACACAGCATACAGCACACAGCACACAGCACACAGCGCACAGCGCGTAGCACACAGCCCGCAGCGCACAGCATACAGCACACAGCGCACAGCGCACAGCGCACAGCACACAGCACACAGCATACAGCATACAGCACACAGCGCACAGCACACAGCGCGTAGCACACAGCCCGCAGCGCAAAGCATACAACACGCAGCATACAGCACACAGCGCACAGCACACAGCGCACAGCGCGTAGCACACAGCCCGCAGCGCACAGCACACAGCACACAGCGCACAGCGCACAGCATACAGCACACTGCATACAGCGCACAGCACACAGCGCACAGCGCACAGCACACAGCGCACAGCGCGTAGCACACAGCCCGCAGCGCACAGCATACAACACGCAGCATACAGCGCACAGCATACAACACGCAGCATACAGCACACAGCATACAACACGCAGCACGAAGCGCACAGCATACAACACGCAGCATACAGCGCACAGCACACAGCATACAGCACACAGCATACAGCACACAGCACGCAACGCACAGCATACAACACGCAGCAAGCAGCACACAGCGCACAGCATGCACAGCACAGCCCGCAGCAGGGTAGGAGGGAGCAAGTGGTCGTAAATGAATTTTTAGCAGATTCAAAGCATAGTGCGTTCTATGTATCAACAAATCAGTCTGTGCTCATTCTTTGGCGCTACATGTAACACATTGTTAGGCCTAGTACATAGTACATTCAGCGTCGCTGAGGCGGGCTGAGCAGATGCACAAAGCCACTGCATCTGTAATCAGCGCGGCTATAGTTTCTCCCTCCGCATGCGCGCTGATGCGTGCAGATGCTGAGAAACTTGTAACAGACACCCAAGTTTGAAATTTGCCGCTCGGGGAAGCGGAGGAGCGGTCACGTGACTGCTCCCATCCAATGGGAGCGGGGGACTAGCTCCGCCTCCCGCTCTGCCTCCTGGCCCGCCTCCGCCTCGCCTCCGCCCCGCCCCTGAACGCGCTCACTGCCTCGCGTGCAAGGACAGGAAAAGCATAATTTTCAGCAGGCGAGGCAGAGCAGCAGCGCGCCTCAGCGAGCTTCAAGGCCACTATGTCCCAGGCCTTAGTGTATTATGCAAACTGAAGAGTATTTTTACTTTTGTAGAATTTAGGGCAGGCTACGCTACTACTGGGCGCCAAAAACACGGCTTACGCACCTTTACGGGATGGAGAAATCCCACTCAGTAAAAGCAAGCCGTACATTGTTTAATACACAGACCGGCACCGATATGTACGTGTTACTTCACCCTAACGCCCCCACTTACTCCATAAATCCATCGTGGCAGACAAACGCAAAAATGGTGCAACTAGGGTTAATATATAAACGCTGCCTGGCGCAGGTATATTTCAGCGCAATTTGGGCATTAATACAAGGAGCCCAGAATGGTCGGTTTTAATCCCTCCTTCAAACTGGACTGTGCGGCACTGATACAGTACTAAAACATCATCCAAAATACAGTATAACGGGAACACTGGGCCCACTCATGGGTCACGCAAAAAACATGGAGGCAAAATAATACATTACGGAACATACAAGGGTAGCTAACGCAATATACAGAAACATACAGCAGTCTTGATAAAGGTCTTATTGCCCGATAATGTTGGGTCTCAATACGGGGTCAGCCTCTGGAAGAAGAGTTTGTCCACCCAACGTCCGGAATCTCAATCCTTCCTCTAACACAGAAATTCTGCTCTTGGAGATCTTACCATCCTTTTACAGATTGATCCGTTGCTGCGACCAAGTCCTCCTGTAGAGACAGAGGAGCAAAGATATTAGTTAACAATTCGGACACAGAGACTGCCGTGAATGAGAGGCAGAAGAAGACTCATTCAATCCTGGCTACAACATTTAGTTCTTGTGAACTAGTAAAGGTTATTGTTATAATGGTTCCTGCTCGGGGTTATCTCATCTAATTGGGATCCCGTGCAGGTGGAGGCGCTGCCACTCAGTATATTTGTTACCCCAGGCTCCCAGTGGTGGAGGCTCAGATCTCTGTGAGCAACAGGTAACGCCAGCACTAGTAGACCCTGCACATTAGAGGGAAAGAGGGCTACACTTGTTTTCGAGATGGTGGACAACAAGGCTCCTTCTCCCACATTTGGGGGCCCTGCCCCAGGATCAAAGAGGTCTGGGGACAGACCTGAACTCCATGGTGGAGATGCAATGGACACTGGACCCGTGTTTGGCCCCTCACGGAAGAACCCCCGGGAATGTTCAAAGCACCGTACTAGCTGTCTTTCCACATCCTTTTGGCAACAAGATGGTGCATGGCATGCTGGCCCAAACAATCAGTGCCAGACCTTACGGCGACCAAGGACAGGGTATGGCATATGTAGTCCCTAACTAATTTCCTCCCCAGCCTGGCACATAAGTCCTGGTAAGAGCAGGCAGTGCTGGGGTTAACAGTTAGCTGGTGAGATCACCTCCCCTCAGTTTCTACAGTGTAGCAGTTTTACAGGCACAAGCCTGGGATTGTGGCCCCTCCTGCTGTATGTTATAGTGGGGGTTCTGCAAAAGGCAGGAGTCTTTCCCTCCCCTAGGGAAGAGCAGGGTCATTCCTCCCCTTGGGGGTGAGGACCAGGGACTGCTAAGGGGAGACTGTCTGGGAACCCAGCTTCTGGGAGGCAAAGTCAAGACCAAGAGAACAGAAGTAAGCCCTTTCTGGGTGATATCAACGCGGAAGAAGTGCTCTGGGATGCAGTGTGCTGCTAGGAAGCCCAAAATATTTGTGGTGGACTAGAGGCAAATACTGACCCACCACAAGCAGGTTTTACACTGAGTGCGTTAGCCCCTACCACCTCTGCTGAGAAGCGGTTCCATGTAACCACCACCATTTCCGTGAAGATCTATTTCCTACATTTCCCTTGAGCCTGCCGCCCTCCTGCTCCAAAGCATGACCTCCGGGTGTCCCTGACCTCCGGGTGTCCCTGACCTCCGGGTGTCCCTGACCTCCGGGTGTCCCGCTTCTCTGTCTGATAACTCTGCTTCCTTCCGGTACTGACACCCTTAGTGTAAGGAAGATTCCGTCCTTTCTCCCTCCTCTCCCCCAATCTGTACATGGCCATTTCTTGTGCTGCTTCCTGAGATATCAGCCCATCCCTATTCCTACAGAGCACGCCCAGACAGGAGGGGAAGGTCAGGGAGGGAGCGGTGCGTCTTCGTGATAAACCAGTTGAGTTACCTTCGTTAGCGATCGGCTCCATCGTACACACCTCACTCCTCTAGATTATTGTTCCAGGAAACGACTAATGGGATGGGTGACCAGTTTTGGGTTCGTCTTCTTCTACCCAAAGTTGCTGTTCAGTAATCAGCACAATTACACCTGTACATCCCAAGGATCACATGGAGGAACCAACATTGAAAAAATACTGAACTGACTGGCCATAGCTCCCTTCTGTCTGTGTCACTGTGTCACCCTGCGGGGGGAGGGACAGACTCATAGCATCCCTTCGTCTGTGTCCACTCGTGTCACCCTGCGGGGGAGAGGGACAGATCAAGCTCCTTCTGTGTGTCACTGTGTCACCTGCGCGGGGAGGGACAGACTCATAGCTCCCTTCTGTCTGTGTCACTGTGTCACCCTGCGGGGGGGGGGGGACAGACTCATAGCTCCCTTCTGTCTGTGTCACTGTGTCACCCTGCGGGGGAGGGACAGGCTCATAGCTCCCTTCTGTCTGTGTCACCCTGAAGGGGGAGGGTCAGACTCATAGCTCCTTCTGTCTGGGTCACTGTGTACCCTGCGGGGGGAGGGACAGTCTCATAGATTCCCTTCTGTCTGTGTCACCCTGAGGGGGAGGGACAGGCCATAGCTCCTTCTGTCTGTGTCACCCTGCGGGGGGGAGGGACAGATTCATAGCGCCCTTATGTCTGTGTCACCTGCGGGGGAGGGACGGCTCATAGCTCCCTTCGGTCTGTTGTCACCCTGCGGGGGAGGGGGGACAGACTCTTAGGCCCTTCTGTCTGTGTCACGTGTCACCTGCGGGGGGGGGGACAGTCTCATACTCCCTTCTGTCTGTGTTAACTGTGTCACCCTGTCGGGGGGAGGGACAGTCTCATAGCTCCCTTCTGTCTGTGTCACGTGTCACCCTGCGGGGGGAGGGACAGTCTATAGCTCCCTTTCTGTCTGGTCACCCTGAGGGGTGTGGGACAGTCTCATAGCTCCCTTCTGTCTGTGTTCACCCTGCGGGGGAGGGACAGGCCCATAGCTCCCTCTTCTGTGTATCACCCTGCGGGGTGAGGACAGGCTCATAGTTCCCTTCGGTCGTGTGTCACCGGTGGGAGGGACAGCTCATAGCTCCCTTCGTCTGTGTCACCCGCGGGGGGAGGGACAGACTCATAGCGCCCTTTGTCTGTGTCACTGTGTCACCCTGCGGGGGGAGGGACAGTCTCATGCTCCCTTCTGTCTGTGTCACTGTGTCATCCTGCGGGGGGAGGGACAGACTCATAGCTCCCTTCTGTCTGTGTCACTGTGTCACCCCTGCGGGGGAGGGACAGACTTCATAGCTCCCTTCTGTCTGGTCACTGTGTCACCCTGCGGGGGGGGACAGACTCATAGCTCCCTTCTGTCTGTGTCCACTGTGTTCCACCTGCGAGGGGAAGGAAAGACTCATAGCTCCCTTCTGTCTGTGTCACTGGTCCACCCTGCGGGGGAGAGGACAGACTCATAGCTCCCTTCTGTCTGTATCACTGTGTCCACCCTGCGGGGGGAGGGACATGCTCATAGCTCCCTTCTGTCTGTGTCACCTCAGGAGGGAGGGTAAACTCATAGCTCCCTTCTCCTGTGGTCACTGTGGTCACCCTGCAGGGAAGGGACAGTATCATAGTCCCTTCTGTCTGTGTCACTGTACCCTTGGGGGGAGGGACAGGCTCATAGCTCCCTTCTGTCTGTGTCACTGTGTCACCCTGCGGGGGGGAGGGACAGACTCATAGCTCCCTTCTCTCTGTGTCACTGTGTCCCACAATGGCGGGGGAGGAACAGACTCATAGCTCCCGTCTCTGTCTGTGTCACTGTGTCACCCTGCGAGGGAGGGACAGACTCATAGCTCCCTCTGCTCTGTGCACCTGTGTCACACGCGGGGGGAGGGAGCAGACAATAGCCCTTCTGTCTGTGTCACACCCTTCAGCGGGGGGGTCCGACTCATAGCTCCCTTCTCCCTGTTTGTCACTGGTCCACCTGCACGGGAAGGGACAGTATCATAGCTCCCTTCTTCGTGTCACGTGTCACCCTGTTAGGGGGAGGGACAGTCATATCCCTTACTGTTGTGTCACTGTGTCACCCGCGGGGGGAGGGACAGTTCCTAGCCCCTTGTCTGGTCACCTGAGGGGGTGAGGGACAGTCTCAATAGCTCCCTTCTGTCTGTGTCACCCTGCGGGGGAGGGGGGACAGGCCCATAGCTCCTTCTGTCTGTGTCACCTGCCGGGGGGGGAGAGGGACAGATTCATAGCGCCCTTTGTCTGTGTCACCCTGCGGGGGAGGGACAGGCTCATAGCTCCTTCGGTCGGTTGTCCAACCTGCGGGGGGAGGGACAGACTGCATAGCGCCCTTCTGTCTGTGTCACTGTGTCACCTGCGGGGGGAGGGACAGTTCATAGCTCCCTTTGTCTGTGTTACTGGTGTCACCCTGCGGGGGGAGGGACAGTCTCATAGCTCCCTTCTGTCTGTGTCACTGTGTCACCCTGCGGGGGAGGGAGAGGGACAGTCTCATAGTCCCTTCTGTCTGTGTCAACCTGAGGGGTGAGGGACATCTAATAGCTCCCTTTGTTGGTGTCGCCCTGCGGGGGGAGGACAGGCCCATGCTCCCTTCTGTCTGTGTGCCTGCGGGGGGAGGACAGGCTCATAGTTCCCTTCGGTCTGTGTCACCCTGCGGTGGGAGGGACAGCTCATGCTCCCTTCGGTCTTGTGACCCTGCGGGGGGGGGACAGACTCATAGGGCCCTTCTGTCTGTGTCACTGTGTCACCTGGGGGGGAGGGACAGTCTCATAGCTCCCTTTGTCTGTGTCACTGTGTCACCCTGCGGGGGGGAGGGACAGTCTCAAGCTCTTCTGTCTGTGTCACCCTGGGGGGGAGGGACAGACTCATAGGCCCTTCTTGTCTGGTCACTGTGTACACCTGCGGGGGGAGGGACAGTCTCATAGCTCCTTCTGTTGTGTCACCCTGAGGGGTGAGGGACAGTTCATAGCTCCCTTCTGTCTTGTGTCACCCTGCGGGGGAGGGACAGGCCAATCTCCCTTCTGTCTGTGTCACCCTGCGGGGGGAGGGACAGATCATAGTGCCCTTCTGTCTGTGTCACTGTGTCACCTGCGGGGGGAGGGAACAGTCTCATAGGTCCTTTATCTGTGTCCTGGTCACCTGCGGGGAGGGCAGACTCATAGCTCCCTTCTGTGTCACTGTGTCACCCTGCGGGGGGAGGGACAGACTCATAGCTCCCTCGTCTGTGTCTCTGTGTCACCCTGCGGGGGGAGGGACAGTCTCATAGCTCCCTTCTGTCTGTGTCTTCGTGTCACTGCAGGGGGAAGGGACAGACTCATAGCTCCCTTTCTGTCTGGTCATGTGTCACCCTGCGGGCGGGGAGGGACAGACTCATAGCTCCCTCCTGCCTTTGTCACTGTGTCCCCTTCCCCCTCACTCTCCCTCCCCCAGCTCTTTCCATCTCTCTCACCTCCCATCCACCCTCCCCCACCCTCTCATCCCACTCCCCTCCCCCACTTCCCCCTTCCTCCCCTCTCTGTAATCTATCAGGGAATACAGTGGGGCTGGAGACCCTTGTCCCTAAATCTGTACAGGTTTGTGACTTACCTCCTGGCAGCAAAGTAAACTTGTGAAGAAAAATACGGGTGTTTGTTTCTAGCTGCGATACAGGAACTGGAAAGAGAAAGTGAAAGAGAAAAGGAAGGGAAAAGAAAGGGAGGGGAGGGGGTTAAATTCCGTCCCTGTGTCTGTGATTCTGTGTCTGATTCTGTGTCTGTCCCTGTGTCTGTGATTCTGTGTCTGTGATTCTGTGTCTGTCCCTGTGTCTGTGATTCCGTCCTGTGTCTGTGATTCTGTGTCTGATTCTGTGTCTGTCCCTGTGTGTGATTTGTGTCTGTGATTCTGTGTCTGTCCCTGTGTCTGTGATTCCGTCCTGGTTGTTGATTCTGTGTATGTGATTCGTTCTGTACTGTGTCTGTGATTCCGTCCCTCTGTCTGTGATTCTGTGTTGTGATCCGTTCTGTGCTGTTGTATTCTGGTCTGCTGTGATTCTGTGTCTGTGATTCTGTGTCTGTGATTTGGTGTCTGTCCCTGTGTCTGTGATTCCGTCCCTCTGCTGTGATTCTTGTCTGTGATTCCGTCCCTGTGTCTGTGATTCTGTGTCTGTGATTCTGTGTCTGTGATTCCGTCCCTGTGTCTGTGATTCCGTTGGTTCTTTGATTCTGTCCCTGTGTCTCCGATTCCGTCCCTGTGTCTGTGATTCTGTGTCTGTGATTTTGTGTTGTGATTCCGTCCCTGTGTCTGTGATTCTGTGTCTGTGATCTGTGTCTTGTGTCCCTGTGTCTTGATTCCGTCCCTGTGTTGTGATTCCGTCCCTGTGTCTGTGATTCCGTCCTGTTGTCTGTGATTCCGTCCCTGTGATTATGTGTCTGTGATTCCGTCCCTGTGTTGTGATTCTGTGTCTGTTGATTCTGTGTCTGTCCCTGTGTCTGTGATTCTCCTGTTGTCGTGATTCCGTCCGATGTGTCTGTGATGTCCGTACTGTGATCTGTGATCGTGTCGTGATGGTCTGTTGATTTGTACCTGTTAGTCTGTGATTCTTGTATGTGAGTCCGTCCCTGTGTCTGTGATTCCGTCCCTGTGTCTCCGATTCCGTCCCTGTGTCTGTGATTCTGTGTCTGTGATTCTGTGTCTGTGATTCTGTGTCTGTGATTCCGTCCCTGTGTCTCCGATTCCGTCCCTGTGTCTGTGATTCTGTGTCTGTGATTCTGTGTCTGTGATTCCGTCCCTGTATCTGTGATTCTGTGTCTGTGATTCTGTGTCTGTGATTCCGTCCCTGTGTCTGTGATTCTGTGTCTGTGATTTATGTGTCTGTGATTCCGTCCCTGTTGTCTGTGATTCTGTGTCTGTGATTCTGTGTCTGTGATTCCGTCCCTGTGTCTGTGATTCCGTCCCTGTGTCTGTGATTCCGTCCCTGTGTCTCCGATTCCGTCCCTGTGCCTGTGATTCTGTGTTGTGATTCTGTGTCTGTGATTCTGTCCCTGTGTCTGTGATTCCGTCCCTGTGTCTGTGATTCTGTGTCGTGATTCCCGTCTCTGTGTCTGTGATTCCGTCCCTGTGATTCCGTGTCCCTATGTCTGTGATTCGTCCTTGTGTCTGTGATTCTGTGTTGTGATTCGTTCCCTGTGATTCCATCCCTGTGTCTGTGATTCCGTCCCTGTGATTCCGTCCCTATGTCTGTGATTCCGTCCCTGTGTCTGTGATTCCGTCCCTGTGATTCCGTCTATGTCTGTGATTCTGTGTCTGTGATTCTGTGTCTGTGATTCTGTGTCTGTGATTCCATCCCTGTGTCTGTGATTCCATCCCTGTGTCTGTGATCCGTCCCTGTGTCTGTGATTCCGTCCCGTGTCTGTGATTCTGCTGTCTGTGATTCTCGTCGTCTTGTTTGATATCTGTGTCTGTGATTTGTTGTCTTGGATTCTGTGTCTGTGATTCTGTTGTCTGTGATTCGTTCCATGTGTCTGTGAGTTCTGCTGTTGTGTGTTCGTTGTCGTGCTCTGTTTTCTGTGTCGGCCCGTGTCTGTGATTCGTGCTGTATGCTGTATGGTCGGATGTGCTGTGTTCCGTCCCTGTGTCTGTGATTCTGTGTCTGTGATTCTGTGTCTGTGATTCTGTGTCTGTGATTCCGTCCCTGTGTCTGTGATTCTGTGTCTGTGATTCCGTCCCTGTGTCTCTGATTGTGTCTGTGATTCTGTGTCTGTGATTCTTGTCTGTGATTCTGTGTCTGTGATTCCGTCCCTGTGATTCTGTGTCTGTGATTCGTGTCTGTGATTCGTCCCTGGATTCTGTGTCTGTGATTCTGTGTCTGTGAAATTATCGTCCCGTGTCTCCGATTTCCGTCCCTGTGACTTCGTGTGCTCGTGATCCGTCCACTGTGTCCCCAAACGATAATATAAATAGATATAAAACACTTAACGTACGAGCACACCCTTATCAAAACTCCCGGCAAATATCTCTGGGAATCGTTTTTCCGCCCCTGGTACTTTCCACTCCTGTCTGGGGGAGGTGCCCGGCTTAGTTACCCACTGAACAGGTGGGAGGGGAAACCAATTACGGGCTTAATGGGAGTGCAGGCTTCAGTATAGGAAACCCTATAAGGACAGGGGCAGTCAGGCTGCAGTATACTGTAGGAAACCCTATACGGACAGGGGCAGTCAGTCTGCAGTATAGGAAACCCTATAAGGACAGGGGCGGTCAGGCTGCAGTATAGGAAACCCTATAAGGACAGGCAGCGGTAGGCCAGTATAGGAAACCCTATAAGGACAGGGGGGCAGTCAGACTGCAGTATAGGAAACCCTTAAGGACAGGGGCAGTCAGGCTGCAGTATGGAACCCTATAAGGACAGGGGTCGGTCAGGCTGCAGTATAGGAAACCTATAAGGACAGGGGCGGTCAGGCTGCGTATAGGTACACTATGAGGACAGTGGGGGTCAGGCTGCAGTTAGGAAACCCTATAAGGACAGCGGCGGTCAGGCTGCACTATAGGATCCCTATGTGACAGAATGGTCAGGCTGCGTATAGGTAACCCTATAAGACAGTGGGGGTCAGGCTGCAGTATATGGTAAACCCTATAAGGACAGTGAGGGTCAGGCGCAGTATAGGTAACCCTATAAGGAGGGGCAGTCAGGCTGCAGTAGGAAAACCCTATAATGACAGTAATGGTCAGGCTGCAGTATAGGTTAACCCTATAAGGATGGGGCAGTCAGGCTGAGTATAGGAACCCCTAAGGACGTAGTAATGGTCAGGCTGCAGTTATAGGTAACCCATAAGGACAGTGGGGGTCAGGCTGCAGTATAGGAAACCCTATAAGGACAGGGGCAGTCAGGCTGCAGTATACTGTAGGAAACCCTATACGGACAGGGGCAGTCAGTCTGCAGTATAGGAAACCCTATAAGGACAGGGGCGGTCAGGCTGCAGTATAGGAAACCCTATAAGGACAGGAGCGGTCAGGCTGCAGTATAGGAAACCCTATAAGGACAGGGGCAGTCAGACTGCAGTATAGGAAACCCTATAAGGACAGGGGCAGTCAGGCTGCAGTATAGGAAACCCTATAAGGACAGGGGCGGTCAGGCTGCAGTATAGGTAACCCTATGAGGACAGTGGGGGTCAGGCTGCAGTATAGGAAACCCTATAAGGACAGCGGCGGTCAGGCTGCACTATAGGGATCCCTATGTGGACAGTAATGGTCAGGCTGCAGTATAGGTAACCCTATAAGGACAGTGGGGGTCAGGCTGCAGTATATGTAACCCTATAAGGACAGTGAGGGTCAGGCTGCAGTATAGGTAACCCTATAAGGATAGGGGCAGTCAGGCTGCAGTATAGGAAACCCTATAATGACAGTAATGGTCAGGCTGCAGTATAGGTAACCCTATAAGGATAGGGGCAGTCAGGCTGCAGTATAGGAAACCCTATAAGGACAGTAATGGTCAGGCTGCAGTATAGGTAACCCTATAAGGACAGTGGGGGTCAGGCTGCAGTATAGGTAACCCTATAATGATGGGCAGTCCGGCAGCAGTATTGGTAACCCTATAAGGAAAGGAGCGGTCAGGCTGCAATATAGGTAACCCTATAAGGACAGGGGCATTCAGGCTGCAATATAGGTAACCCTATGGGGACAGGAGCGGTCAGGCTGCAGTATAGGTACCCCTAATGGACCAAGACAATTTGCATCTCTCTCTCCACAAACGTAGTGTTCCTGTTACGTTAACAAGTGCTAGCATAGAAAGGACACATTACTAACTGGAACACAATAAGACTCACAGAGAGGACCCCAGTTAGAACTCCGAAGAACCTGCTTCTAGAACATAAGGGACAGCTATATATACCCTTACATTGACATCATACATCACATTATGGGGAGGGGAGAAACCTGAGGGAGCCCACACAGTTAACCCCTTAAGGCAATCACTCCTTTACAGAAACTAATAGTCAACCCAGAGGACTACATCAGGAAATATGATAAAAACAGGGAACACGCATCACATACAAATGTGAGTATTGATTCAATCCCCTGATACACAGAGCTAGTGTTGGATATTTGCCTATAACATAGAAAATCAGTAAAATGGCGACTTGGGGTCACTGAGCGTCCATTCCCCAGACCTGCGTAATACAAATGACAATCACTTGAACATTAGATTACAATTTAACCTGAACCTGCAGGAGTCAACGTTACACAGAATTGAAAGCCCCGCGATGGATCTGAGTTCAAAGCAATGAGTAACACAGAGGCAGTATATATCCAGAGTGGGGAAATTCTCGGCCAAAATGCACATCAAAGAGAAAAACTATATATTTCCATGGTGAGGAACTGTGACATCATCATGACGCAGTGTCTTAAAATGGGGCTCAGAGGGACATTTTTTGTAGTCCATGTATGATCAGACACAGTGTACATTTATTTATTTATTATTTATTTATAAAATGTGTTACCAGGAAGTAACACATTGAGAGTTACCTCTCGTTTTCAAGTATGTCCTGGGCATAGTTAATATGACACATAATACATGGTTACAAATACAGTTACATAAATGAACAGGGTATACATTATATACAAGACATTGCATGCACAGTTAGAGATAATACTGTATATTATAGGCGCATGTAACAGTTACAGACCAGAATAAAATGTGAGACAGCCTTAGTTTTGAAAGAACTTAAACTGGGTTGGATGTGAGAGTCTCCGGTAGGTTGTTCCAGTTATGGGGGGCACAGTAAGAGAAGGAGGAGCGGCCAGATACTTTGTTGAGCCTTGGGACCATGAATAGTCTTTTGGAGTCAGATCTCAGATAAGTGCTGCATGTGGTAGGGGTGAGGAGCTTGTTCAGATAGGTGGGTAGCTTGCCCAGAAAGTTTTTGAAGGCAAGACAGGAAAGGTGAACTTTGCGCCTAGACTCTAGTGATGACCAATCTAGTTCTTTGAGCATTTCGCAGTGATGTGTGTTGTAGTTGCATTGGAGAATGAAACAACAAATTGAATTGTAGAGGGTGTCAAGTTTGCCAAGGTGGGTTTGGGGTGCCGAGCCATATACTATGTCTCCATAGTCGATAATTGGCATTAGCATCTGCTGTGCAATACGCTTTCTGACCAGGATACTTAGGGAGGATTTGTTCCTGTAAAGGACACCTAGTTTGGCATAGGTTTTGGATGTCAGGGTATCAATGCGCATTCCGAATGTTAAGTGGGAGTCAAACCATAAGCCCAGGTATTTAAAACTAGTGACAGGGGTTAGGGTGGTGTTAGCGTTGGTTCTGATTTAGAGCTCAGTCACTGGAAGCTTTAAAAATGTAGTCTTGGTCCCAAATACCATTGTTACAGTCTTGTCAGTGTTTAAAAACAGTTTGTTTTGGGAAATCCTGTTTTTGAGTCTCAAAAAGTCAGACTGAAGTATGTGTTGAAGGTCAGAGAGGCTATGGCTGTGTGCATATAGGATTGTGTCATCTGCATACATGTGTATTGAGGCTTCCTTACAATCTGTGGGGACATCATTGATGAACACTGAGAAGAGTAGGGGCCCCAGAACAGAGCCTTGCGGGACGCCACAGGTGATATCCAGGGGGTTGGTTTTAGAGCCTGAGATGGACACATGTTGGGATACCTATAGGTTGGTCTGAAACCAGTTTAAAGCTGCTTCCTATTCCAGAGCTTGGAGTTTGTTAAGCAGGATAACATGATCAACTGTGTCAAAAGCCTTTGCAAAATTAGGAAGACTGCACCAGTGAATTGTCCCCGTTCCATTCCACACTGGATTTCATTGCAAACTTTTAGCAGGGTAGTTACCGTGGAGTGTTTGGGGCGAAAGTGTTACCTGCATGGGGGGGAAGCGTTCGGTAAGAGGCACCTGCGATAAACCTTATTCCACCTCCTCAATGCTGGTCGAGGTTTCAATGAAAGAGTCAACAAAACGCGACGCCATGTATCGCAAGTGATGCGTTGTAAGTAGAGACGGGCGGATCCACCCAGATCCTTTGCCAGATTTTCACTGATGTGACCCCCTAAATCCATTCTGCGGTGTAAAACCCGCCAACGGATTTGGGCGGTTTCAATCCGCGCAGATTCATCAAAAACCGCCGTTGAATAAAATCCGTGGATTCAGCGATCCGTAGACGGATTCTCAGGAATCCACCGATTGGATTCTGCAAATCCGTCCACAGGTCGCGGAAACCGCGGAGCGTACTGGTAATAATAATAA
The DNA here is from genome assembly GCA_036426205.1 of Ascaphus truei. Taxonomy (NCBI): domain Eukaryota; kingdom Metazoa; phylum Chordata; class Amphibia; order Anura; family Ascaphidae; genus Ascaphus; species Ascaphus truei. Next base: position 117,887 of record WSYH01000904.1, on the reverse strand, counting down.
AAAATAAGCCAAACGCGAATCGCCCTTTTTGAGATTGAGCCGCTGAAATCCGCCGACCAAAGGAACCGTCCGATCCGCTGCGGATCCAAACCCGCCCCAAATGTCACCCATCTCTAGCTGTGAGGGAGTTTCAGAGACAACGCGGTTACTGCTGGTGAAAGATGTCTTTATTAGCGGGAGCGTACATGCAGTGGGACAGGGTGAGGACCACGCTGCTGCTGATCGGCTCCCGTCATGCAGTGAAGATCCTCCAGATGTGGAATTCCATCTACACCCTCCTCCACGCCTCCGCGTGCCGGGCCTCCCCTTGTAAAAATAAGATGGCGTTATTAATCGCATGTATATTATAGCTCACGCAATTCCTATCATGTCCAGTAATATCACAGCAATGGCTGCCGAAACGGCGACCAGCAAGGAGGAAGGTAGTGTCCTGGGAGCAGTCAGCTTCCTGGACTAGGCCAGACCTTGCCCCCTAGGCCACAGTTAGGCCCTGAGCTAACTATAGTTCCGTATTGTAGGGAAGGCCCCAGATAGGGACCCTGCCCCTTAGAACCGCAGCCGCACTACTGCGCCGGTGGATGGACGTCCACGTGGCGACCTAAAGCCTTTGACAAGAGCTGCACGTGCCAGCAGAGAGGTGGAACCTTCCGGCTGGAGATAGGGCCACGCCCTGGATAAGGGGTGAGGGGAGTTGTGTTGGAGGCCCCGCTGTGTGGGACCTGATCCAGCATCCGCCTTTCTTTATTCCCTGGTCAGGCCTGTGACCAGCAAGGTACCCCATGCACCTACACATCACAGAGGGGTAGCGCTACCTCACACATGGGTGGGATTACTTGTGCGGACACCCGGGTTATAGGTGCCCAAGGCACCCTCAGTATTTTGGAGGACCCACTCAGGGAATTGGATTATTGCAGCGGTGCGCAGCTGTGGGGCGCGAGACTGACTGCGGGGGGCATGGGGTTTACAGAGGCCCCGCGTGCTACCCGAAGGCACTTAAATTAAGTGCAGCGGGATCGGCGAAGGCCTCTGTAAACCTGACTTACCTTGGCTCCGGCGGCTTCTTAGACGCGTCGCCATGGCAACATGACGACGGAGCCAAGGTAAGAGTCCTATGAGCAGGCATCCCGCCAACGCTGGGATCCCTCATAGGTGGAGGCGCTGCACTAAGAGAGAGAGCTCACCCCAGGCTCCCAGAAGCGGAGGCTCAGGCCTCCTGTGAGCGCACAGGTACTATCAGCACGCGTTATCGCCCGCGGTTTCCCATGGGCGTAGGGAAAGGGGGCTACATATGAAACCTTCTCTCCCCACCTTTAAGTCAAACATAAAAACTCGCCTCGTAACTGAAGTGTTTCAATAGCCTGGACTCATGGCTACTGTCCCCCACCCACAGTCACCCCTACCCAGCTCTGTGGCCAGGCACTGCCATCTACTGCACTCACCCACTATCAAGGCCAGGCACTGTCATCTACTGCACCTACCCACCATCAAGGCCAAGCACTGCCACCTACTGCACCTACCCACCGTCAAGGCCAAGCACTGCCATCTACTGCACTCACCCACCGTCAAGGCCAGGCCCTGCCACCTACTGCACTCACCCACCATCAAGGCCAAGCACTGCCACCTACTGCACGTACCCACCGTCAAGGCCAAGCACTGCCACCTACTGCACATACCCACCGTCAAGGCCAGGCACTGCCATCTACTGCACTCACCCACCATCAAGGCCAGGCCCTGCCGTCTATTGCACTCACCCACCATCAAGGTAAGACCCTGCCACCCACTGCACTTACCCACCATCAAGGCCAGACACTGTCATCTACTGTACCTACCCACCGTCAAGGCCAGACACTGCCACCCACTGCACTTACCCACCGTCAAGGCCAGACACTGTCATCTACTGCACCTACCCACCGTCAAAGCCAGGCACTGCCATCTACTGCACTCACCCACCATCAAGGCCAGGCCCTGCCATCTATTGCACTCACCCACCATCAAGGTAAGACCCTGCCACCTACTACACCTACCCACCATCAAGGCCAGGCACTGCCATCTACTGCACTCACCCACCATCAAGGTCAGACACTGTCATCTACTGCACCTTACCCACCATCAAGGTCCAACACTGTCATCTACTGCACCTACCCACCATCAAGGCCAGACACTGCACTTACCCACCGTCAAGGCCAGACACTGTCATCTACTGCACCTACCCCCGTTAAGGCCAGGCATTGCCATCTACTGCACTTACACACGGGGTGGAGGTGCTGTGACACGCGGGGTGGTGGTGCTGTGACACGCGGGGTGGAGGTGCTGTGACACGCGGTGGTGGCGGTGGTGGCGGTGCTGTGGTGGGGGTGGACGTTGCTGTGACACACGGGGTGACGGTGGGTGACGGTGCTGTGACACGTGGGGGTGGCGGTGCTGTGACACGGGGGGTGGTGGTGCTGTGACACGGGGGTGACGGTGCTGTGACGCGGGGGTGACGGTGCTGTGACACGCGGGGGTGACGGTGCTGTGACACGCGGGGTGACGGTGCTGTGACACGCGGGGGTGGCGGTGCTGTGACATGCGGGGGTGACTGTGCTGTGACACACAGGGGTGGCGGTGCTGTGACATGTGGGGGGTGACGGTGCTGTGACACGCGGGGGTGACGGTGCTGTGACACGCGGGGGTGACGGTGCTGCGACACGGGGGGGTGACGGTGCTGTGACACGGGGTGACGGTGCTGTGACATGCGGGGTGACGGTGCTGTGACACACGGGGTTGACGGTGCTGCGAAACGCGGGGTGGCGGTGCTGTGACACGCGGGGTGACAGTGCTGTGACACGCGGGGTGACGGTGCTGTGACACGTGGGGTGACGGTGCTGTGACACATGGGGTGACGGTGCTGTGACACACGGGGGTGGCGGTGCTGTGACACACGGGGGTGACGGTGCTGTGACACGCGGGGGTGACGGTGCTGTGATGTGGGGGTGACGGTGCTGGGACACACGGGGGTGGCGGTGCTGTGACACATGGGGTGACGCTGTTGTGACACGCGGGGTGGTGACGTGCTTTGGACATATGGGGGGTGACGGTGCTGGGACACGCGGGGGTGACGGTGCTGTGACACGGGGGGTGGTGGTGCTGTGACACGGGGGGTGACGGTGCTGTGAGCGAGGGGTGGGGGACGGTGCTGTGACACGCGGGTGTGTGACAGGTGCTGTGACACGCGGGGTGAGGTGCTGTGACACGCGGGGGTGACGGTTTGCGGGTGACTCTGTGACAGTGGGGGGTGACGTGCTGTGAACACAGGCGCGGTGTGCGGTGCTGTGACACGCGGGGAGTGGTGACGTACGTGCTGTGGGGGTGGACGGTGCTGTGACACGCGGGGGGTGACGGCGTGTGACACGGGGAGTGCGACCGGTGGTTGACGGTGCTGTGACATGAGGGGTGACGGTGTGTGAATGCGGGACGGTTTGAACAATCGGGGTTGAACGGTGCTGAGAGTAAACGAAGTTTAGGGTGGCGGCTTTGCTGTGACAAAGCATGCAAGGGGGTGGAAAGTGCTGATGACACGCGGGGGGGTGACGGTGGCTGGTACAAGGGGACGGGTTGACAGGCTGCAAAACAAAGAAAAAAGACGAAGAGAGGTGACGGGTCTTGAAGCAACGGGGGTGGCGGGTGGTCGTGGCGTGCGGTCAAAGCGGAGGGTGACGGTGCTGTGCTACACTCGAGGGTGGACGTGCGTGTGATTCGGGAGGTGCGGTGACCCGGTGCTGGGGACACACGGGGGTGGCGAGGTGCTGGACAACATGGGGGTGAGTGACGCTGTTGTGTACAAGGGCGGGGTGATGGTGATGGGTAATATGGGAGGGGGCTGAGTGGGGACGCGTTTTGGACGTGCTGGACACGCGGGGGGTGGGTGGTGCATGTGACAAGGGGTGGTGTGTGACGGGTGCTTGTGTACGCGGGGGTGACGGTGCTGTGACTACGCGGAGGGTGCGGTGCCTGGGTGACACGCAGGGGGAGGTTGCTGGGGAATAGGTGGGCGTACACTGGTGACTGCTGACGCAGGGGTGGCGGTGCTGTGACTATGGGTGGCGTGGCATGTGGTGCGTGCTGTTGACCCGGGGTGGACTGGCTGCTGGGCGACACGCGGGGGTGCGAACGAGGGGTAAAACTCTGGAATGAACAAGGGGGGGTGGACGGTGCGTGACAGCGGGTTGACGGTGTCTGCTGACCGTGGGGTGACGGTGCTGTGACAGGCAACGGGTGACGGTGCTCGCTAACCTGGGGTGAGCGGTGCTGTGACCGGTGTGAAGTGTAGTAACCGGGTGACGGATGACTGCACGAGGGACGGTGCTGGCCCAGGGGTACGTGTGGACAAGCAGGGGTGTTGGGCGGTGGCACTGGGACAGCATGGGGGGAGGTGACATGTGCTGACAGTCGGGGTGACGGTGCTTGATGTGGGTGACTCCACGGGGGTGGCGTGGCTGTGACACATGGAGGTGTGGACGGTGTGTGGACCACGCGGGGTCGGGCGTGACTATGTGGAGTGAAACACGTGTGGGCTGAGCGGGTGGACGTGTTTGTGAAGTCGGGTGATGCTGACACGGGTGAGGCGGTGACACGCGGTACGGTCTGTGATGTGGGGTGACGGTGCTGGGACACACGGGGGGGGAGGGTTGGAGGGGAAAAGGGGGGGGAAGGGGCGCGGGAAAAGACGAGTGACGGGGGAAGGGGAGGGGAAAGGAGGGGGGGGGGAATGGGGAGGGGAAAACTGAATAGGGCCGTGGGGAAGAGTGGAGGCGAAAAAGAGGGCGGAGGAAGGTGAGGTGAAAAGGGGGGGGGGAAGGTGAGGGGAAAAGCGGGGGGGGGTGGAAGGGTTCTGTGAGGGGGGGTGACGGTGTGGGACAAGAAGGTGGGGGTTGAACGGTGCTGTGCACGCGGGAGGTGGGGGCTGGTGTGTGACACGCGGAGTGACGGTGCTGATGCACACAGGGTGGTGGTGCTGTGACACGCGGGGTGGTGAATACTGTGACATGGTTGGGGCGGGGCGGTGCTGTGAAACGTGGGAGGTGGGTGGAAAAGGGGTTGCACGGAAAATGTGAAAAGGAGACGCGGGATAAACGAGAGGGTGAAAATGGCTGAATGAGAAAAACAAAGCAGCGGCCTGGCACTCACCCACACGCGGCGGCGAAGGGGAGAGGTGAAAAAGTGGGGGGTGAAGGGGACCGGGGCAAAGGAGGGGCGGAACTAGGGTTGTCTCCTGTGGAGTATTACCGGAGAACTAGCTCTCCTTCCCTCAATCACTCCCTTACCTCCTAAACCAGCTCCAAACCCCTCTCCCCGGGCCGCGCAGAGCCCGACATAAGCGAAAAATTTAAAACAATGTCGTAAGAAGGGACTGGTGCATGTTGACAGAGGCCCGGTTGTGGACGGTGCTGTGGACACACGGGAGTTGACGGTGCTGCGAAGACGCTGGTGGTAGGTATCCTTTTTCTTGTTGGTGGCGGTGCTTTGACCGCTAGGCTCCGGCGTGACCAGTAGATGTGAAAAGACGCGCTAGTCTGTTGGATCACATGGGGTGAAGCGTGACAGGTGACTGTGACACGTGGGGTGACGGTGCGGAAAAAAGGGGAGACGGTGGATGTGACCACACGGGGTGCGCTGGTGCGTGCACTACGGGGTGACGGTGCTGTGACACGCGGGGGTTGGGGGTGACGGTGCCCTATGAGATGTGGAGGGTGACGGTGTAGGTGACGGTGCTGGGACACACGGAGTGCCATAGAAGGGGGAGGTGAGTGAAAAATGGGGGTTCCCGGGGGGGTGAAGGTGGTGTGAAAAGAGGGGGGGGGGGGAAAGGTTGACGGTGCTGTGACATATGGGGGGTGACTGGTGATGGGACACGCGGGGGGTGAACGGTGCTTTGTGACACTGCGGGGGGGACGGTGCCTGTGACACGGGGGTGCGGTTGAGGTGCTGCGGTGACAAGCAGGATGGTCAACGGTTCTGTGATGTGGGGGGAGGGACGGATGCTGGGCACGCAGTGGGTGACGGTGCTGTGACACGCGTGGTGGTGGCGGTGCTGTGTGGACAAGCGGAGGGACGGTGCTGTGACACGCGGGGGTGGCGGTGCTTGGGACACGCGGTGTGGGTGACGGTGCTTGGGACACGCGGAGGAGAGGTGGTGATTAGGGGATGTGACCAAGTGGGGCGTGTAAGCGTTTCTTTGCAGTGACGCGGGGTGACGGCCTGCTGTGACGCGTGGGGGGTGACAGTGCTGTGACACCGCGGGTGACGGGTTGTTGTGACATGTGGACGTGATTCTATAAATGTGCTGGAAATCTAATAATGTCGCAGATCATCTCCTCGCCCGTACCAACACAAGGGGACAGCGACTGCGGATATACCCATTCACAGGGCGACGGTTATATATCACCCGTACCTGTTCGGGCGGCGCGTGACAGCGTATTACTCTGCCAATGGGTTTAATGATTTTCCATGGATGAGCGGTCGGGGGGTCAATACCAGTTCCGTCAAGACCCGTTGCCCCCAAGCAGGCAGGTGTTTGCAGGTATCCGCAGCTTCAGCAAGCAGGTGGTTGCAGTCAGGGCCTCAAGCAAAGAATGAGCGCTCCTGTGCTAAGCTGGGACTATGCGCAATCGGTGAGCAGGCGCTGATTGAGACACCGGTGCTAAGCAGGGACTGATGAGCACTTGTCTGAAGCATGGAAACTGATTGAGACACCTGTGTACTGAAGCTGGTATATCGTGAAAACCTGACTGTTGGGGGGTAATCCTATGTGCCAAGATGAGCGCCACGGGCAGTGGCCCAGAAGACACTTATGCCGTGGCCATAGTGCTGGCGACCGCGTGCGCAACAGACTTCAAATAGGCTTGCGCGCCTGTCGCCTAAGCGACGTACGGCCTTCGTTGACACGCGCGACGGAGAGGCTTGGCCGTGACGTCACACGCGCATCCGGATTGAGGTTTGCCCTCATTGGTTACAACGGCCCACGTTACACGGCCGACACGTGAGAAATCAAATACATTTGTCTCTTCAAAATCCTGCCGCGCCGTCGCCCGCAGTATGGCCAAACGGCGTTAAAGTAATTAATTTGTTTGTGTCGCTCACGTGGTCGCCTGCACTATGGCCAAGGCCGAAGGCTTGCTACATCTGCATGTTATATCCGGTCACCAGAAGCTTAGGAGATGTGTCAGGAATTCATCGCTTTGGGAGGAGAGGGGCAGGGATAAAACAGGGGGTCTGTTATAGGACAGCACAGTAACGGTTACCTCTATAATGGGAAACTCAGATACCTCCAAATAGGAGCTGTACCATCCTGCCCAGCTTTATCTGTATGGATCTGCCATCTTGGGAACTATACTCTCCCCTGAGGTGAGAATCCTTCTCCTGTCTGTGGAAGAGGAACATCTCCCGGGCCAGTCTCCCAATACTGGGCTGATTCTGCAGGATCCGTCGCTTCTCCTCAGGGCTGCTGTCCTCCAGGTCATCAATCACCACAATGATGTTCTCCTGCCCTAAACATCACACAGAGAGAATCAGGAACTGCACCAAGCGACCCTACAGTGCTGTACAGAAAGACCTTGTTATCTGCATATCATGTGTAATTACTGGTTTATAAAGTAATCGGTGGGGCTGGGTCAATGGACCTTAGCTCTCTTATCTCTCAGCTGCTCTGTAATGGGTTGTACAATGTCCATAGATCTCTTTTATAGGTGTAACCCTCTTGTAAGTACACACAGTTTACACACATACACTGCCCCCTGCCTGGCGTCTCTCCAATGACTTTGGAAAGGCGGCACTGGAGAGGAATAGTCTATAAGAGTCCCTGGCAGAGCATGCAGGAGAAGAGCTAGTGTGACCCTGGAGGACCTTGGCAGTGCCGGACGCTTACAGATGCCCCCGCGCTTTTCCTCACAACAATTCAAATGATTGCCGGGGGAGAGCGAGTGGCCTCTGTTACTCTCTCACGATAGTGAAGTGACGTTAAATGGAGTCGTGTTGCCATGACAACAATACACTGCATGACGTCACATGACGTCCTGATGTTATAGCAATGTGACATCATCTGACGTCACGGTGCCATGATGATCAGTAGTGCAGGAAGACATCATGAAGGAGAAGGTAAGAGGTCCCGCGCTACTTCACTGCGCCGTGCCCCGGTCACCTCAGGCGATTGGAAGTGGTCAGGAGCCAGTCTGTGAGGAGTGCAACTCATCGGACGCTGGGTGACCAGATCATAGACGGACTCAAGAAGTGGAGTCAGCGCTGGGCAGTTATCTACCTAAAATAGGGGAGGCCTGAGTAGCAACTGAGGGGACCCTCATCACTGGACAAGAAAAGCTACTGAAGCCTTTGTGAAGCACAGGCCTGCTACATTCAAACACTAAGAGCTTCAACGGTGTGCCGGTACCTAGACACAGGCCCTTATACACAGGGTCGGTGATCACTGGGAGAGACACAGGTGTACACACCTGCGTAGCGTCTTGTAGGAAGTGTTTAGATATATCTGTATATGGTGTATGTAGGAATGATCCTCCCTTTCGGCGATTGCCGATTGGGTGCAAAATGAGGACTACGCTATAAGGGCCTTATTCAGAGAGGGTTGATAAAAAAAATCGCCAGGGAATTTAAAATGACTGTTTTTTGGGCGTTGCTATCACTGTATTCAGAAAGGCTCGATTACCAGTGATAGCAAAATGCCCAAAACGGGCGAGTTGCTGCCAGCGAATGCATCAACCCTCTGAAAAGGCCTAAACCGGCGATTCATTTCTGCTGCAGAGAGAGCGGCTCTGAGAGAGCCGCCTCTCCCAGCTGAAATGTCGCCCGAAAATTATTTATTTAAATATACATTTCTTTAATAGTGTAGAGGTGCAGGGGGTCTCCGGAGCTGAACCACGTTGGTTTTTATTTTTTCCCGGGGGACCCCCTGCTTCCTTCCCCGAGTACAGGCCTCTTTATGCGGTGCTGGTACTCCTATGCAAGGAAATGTCCCGGTCACGTGACGCGGGACATTTCCTTGCATGGGAGATACGGCAACCCATAAAGGTGCCTGTATCTCGGGAGCAGGGGTCCCCGACTAAAACCCCACGTGGTTCAGACTCCGGAGACCCCCTGCACCTCTACACTATTAAGAAATGTATATTAATAAATATTTAAAAAACTCAATAAACAACGCCCCCCCCCCCCCCCTCCTCCGCCCAAACCCATAAGTACGAAAGGCAAAATAACTATTATCCAGATATGGATAATAAGCAATTTGCCCATTATAAACACTGCATTCGCAATACATAAATAAGTAAATAAATACAGTTATACTTACCACAACACCAGTCCCTCTGTCCTCGTTGCCAGAAACATATATACATATAAATCATTATAATGGCCCCATAACCCCTTAATCACCTTAGGCGGTACTAACCGGCTATAGTCCATTAAGGGGTAACCCATCCTGACCCAATAACCAACCCTGGAGGCCCTAAGCACCCCACCTGGACTGACTATACCACCCTATACCCATTGAGTAGTATAGTGGTACATCATACCCATATAATAATAATCTCATGATAAGCCTCTATAGCACTCGTGTGGCACCCTAATCACAATACAGTTAAAACAAGACACACAATAATAAAAAGCTAACTTAACACTCCAAAAAACCACTTCACTAAATACAAACAGTAGCCAGCTAATCCATCAATACACATCATATGCAGCATCAACAATGAATTAATTCAACTATAACCAATACTAAAACATTAATTCCGAAACAACTCAAATGAATAGTAACCACTAACCAATGTAAACAATGAATTACTCCAACATTAATGAATGTACCATTAAAAGACAAAGAAAATAAATTAAAACAACCACTGAAGTAACCATAAAACATGAGCTAACATAATAAACTTAGTACAGCGAACACCAATCGCAAAACCTTTTATTACATTAGCATGAAAAACAATCACATCCACATAATAATAATGAATGCCACAAAAGCACAGCAATCCAAGGAGAATGCCCCCTAAAGTGGAACAGATTAATATATTATCATCAATGTGCCTCCCCCCCCCCCCCCCAAAAAAAATAACAAACCCAAATAACCTGTAAAAAGAGACATTACAAACATTGAATATCTTACTTACCATTAGAAAGCGGTGGCCCTCCGACTCTCCCGGGTACACAGGAAGCTCACGTACCTTGGAGGCCTCCAACAGCATCCGATTCCATCCAGCCATGAAGACCGGATCAGTACCAACCCAAATCTTTCTTGTTTCTTTCTTTATCTCAACCATCATTCTATCTATCTTCTTCTGTAACCATTTCTTGTTCTTCTTTATCTTCTTTCTTCATCTGTCAATCCAAAAAACCCCATGTTAAATCCCAGCCGATGCTGTCTCGTCGTCTTCTTGGGCTCAAATGAGGCGTCACGGCCTTAAATATGGCTTGTGACGTCACATTTACCCTCACAATGGTTAACAGCCACCTGATTGGCTGTTAAAACCATGTTCCGACTTTAATTTTTTTTTTTTACATGACGTCTCTTAAAGGGAATGATTGGCTGTGCTTCATTTGCCTTTAAGAGACGTCACGAAGCCGGTGTCACATGCTATTTCAGCCAATCAGATCGTGGGAACCAATTCCACACGCTGATTGGCTGAAATACCTTGTGACACAGCGGCCAACTTGGATTTACTGACGTCATGTTAAAGGTAAATGAAGCACAGCCATTCTGATTGGCTGGCATAATTCCCTTTAAGTGACGTCAT
>WSYH01000904.1:0-107101 GCA_036426205.1 Ascaphus truei | reverse complement strand
GCACAGCCAATCATTCCCTTTAAGAGACGTCATGTAAAAAAAAAAAATTAAAGTCGGAACATGGTTTTAACAGCCAATCAGGTGGCTGTTAACCATTTTGAGGCTAAATGTGACGTCACAAGCCATATTTAAGGCCGTGACGCCTCATTTGAGCCCAAGAAGACGACGAGACAGCATCGGCTGGGATTTAACATGGGGTATTTTGGATTGACAGATGAAGAAAGAAGATAAAGAAGATGAAGAAATGGTGACAGATGAAGATAGAAGAAGGTGAGTAAAGAAAGAAAAAAGAAGATTGGGGTACCTGAGCCGGATCTTCATGGCGGATGGCATCAGATGCTGTTGGAGGCCTCCAAGGTACGTGAGCTTCCTGTTACCCCGGGAGTCGGAGGGCCACCGCTTCTAATGGTAAGTAAGATATTCAATGTTTGTAAATGTCTCTTTTTACAGGTGTATTCTTTGGGTTTTTATTTTTATTTTTGGGGGGAGGCACATTGACTGATAATATATTAATCTGTACCTCTTTAAGTTACAGATTAATACATTATTATGCCAATATTTGGGGGGCATTTCTCGCTTGTTATTGCAGTTAATGATGTGGATGTGATTGTTTTTTCATGCATAATGTAATAAAAGGTTTGCGATTGGTGTTCGCTTGTACTTAATGTTATATTATGTTAGCTCATGTGTTTTATGGTTACTTCAGAGATTGTTTTAATTTATTTCTTTGTCTTTTAATGGTTACATTCATTAATGTTGGAGTAATTCATTGTTTACATTGGTTAGTGTTACTATTCATTTTGAGTTGGTTTCGGAATTAATTGTTTTGATTGGTTAATAGTTGAATTAATTCATTGTTGATGCTGCTATTGATTGTATTGATTGGATTAGCTGGCTACTGTTTGTATTTAGTGAAGTGTGTTTTTTGGTAGTTTAGTTAGCTTTTATTATTGTGTGTCTTATGTATAACTGTATTTATATTAGGGTGCCCATTGAGTGCTATAGAGGCTTATCATGCCCATATTATTATTATATGGGTATGATGTACCACTATACTACTCAATGTGTATAGGGTGGGTATAGTCAGTCCGGGGTGGGTGCTTAGGGCTCACGGGTGGGTGAAGGGGGTATTAGCCCTAAGGATGGGTGTTTAGACCTTGCGGGTGGGTAGCGGTTGGGTTAACCCCTTTATTACCTTAGCGGTATTAACCGCTAAGGTAATGAAGGGGTTAACCCCCCCCCCCCCCCGCAACAATCCGCAATGCCTAAACAGCCACTAAGGGCCAAATTCCCCCTTCACCCACCCCTGCTAGCCACTGTATTCTATTGTATTGTATGTTTATACAGTAAGCCTGGCACGGGTGTTTAACCCCTTCATTGCCTTAGCGGTTAGCCGCTAAGGTAATGAAGTTGCTGTACATGCATGTTTCCTGCCTCGGATGCATGCCGGGGAGGTCCGGAGCTGCTATTAATGGCTATCAGCTCCGGAGACCACCGGCATCAATCCGAGGCAGGAAAGGGGCCTGATTTTTTCTAAGTCCCGACATATCGCAGCTCATCGACCCATCTCACCACCAATCTACCCACTTTTTTGTGGTCTATTGGATTTGGGGAGAAAATCGTCTTTTAGGGCTGCGATAGGCCGCGAGAACCGACTCGCAGGTCTCTGAATCGCGCAAGTTTATCCTCCCTCCGAAAATGGTCGATAAGCGGCTGGTCGCCGCTCAGTTGGCGAATTTCGGATGGAGATAACATTTTGCGTCGATACAGGCCGTTATCGAGCACTTATCGAGGCTATCTGAATACGAGTAGCCATTTTGGTCGATAAGTGCTCGATAAGGGCCTTATCTAGGCTTTCTGAATAAGGCCCTAAATCTTTGTGTGTTATTTACATCACTGTGGTCATTTTCCATTTGTCTGACCTACAACCACGTATTGAGTAATAGTATAAGGGAGAAGGACTTGGGCACCCACCTTAGCAGCGGGTGTCCGTCTAAGGTAAAATAGAAGGGTTACATAGGGATACAATGTATAAGTTTGCTGCACTCACCTAATTTTGAGGACAGATATTTCAGCTCCTCATCATACAAAGCATCTGTAACGTCCGAGACATTAATCCTCCCTCTCGTCTTTGTGTGATACACGATGGCCAACTTGTACTTGGAGACATCCTGTCTGAACTGCTGGAATCCATTGCTCGATATGTATACCGGTCCCACCTTCACATCACCCCAGGAGGTCTGTGTTCTCAGATAGCTCATGAGCCAGGAATAGGAGTCAGCTGAGTCCCTGGAGAAGATACCAATGGTTTTGGGACCAGTGACTCTAACTTGGCACTGTCAGCAGAAAGAAAATGTGTATCAAGAACAGGAAATGGAAAGATTGATATACACCCCTTCCTCTTATATTAGATGAGAATACAAGACCTGCCTCTATGTTGACTTTCCAGGTTTCAGGTCTCAGAGTAATCTAAACTGTTACAATTAGACCTCCAGGGAATAATGGTCAGACAAAATGACAGTGAACCCCGTTCACAGACAGAAGCACAAAAACAAGACAATCAGGTGTTTCCATGAAGACTTACAGCAGGGTGACCAACTCCAGTCCTCCATGGCCATCAACAGGTCAGGTTTCAAGAATATCCCTGCTTCAGTACAGGTGGCTCTGTCTTTGACTGAGCCACTGATTGAGCCACCTGTGCTGATGCAGGGATATCCCTAATACGTGGCCTGTAGATGCCCTTCAGGACTGGAGTTGGCCACCTCTGGCTTAGAGTGTCAGAGGTCTAGCAGCACGAGATTGCCACCGGACCTTCGGCACCTCTGGGTCATGTCTAGTTCTAGGAGCGACGACGTGACCTGGCCCGGGATACCAGAAACCTGAGGCCAAATAAGCCCCACGTCTGCTTGGATTGTGCTGGTCGTTCCACTGGGGTTTAATAAATAGACCGCAATGAGTTTAAAGACCTCTTCGTGTTCCTGAGGAAGGGACCCCAGAGAGATGAGGGGGTCCTAGATTTATTACATATATACATTAATATACATTCACACGGCTCACAATTTCTTCTGTAATCTCTTTTCCGCAAGACACATGCGCCTCACGTTTCCATATCTAGATAAATGTGGATAAAGAAAAGAGAAATAAGGATAAATGTGTGACCCATAAAAGTAAACATTGGGGGATAGGGGTTCTTGCCCAAAGAGCTTCCAATTGAATTAGTGACATAGGAGACATACAGCAGCGGGGGCGCGTGGCAATGCATGTTTTATAGGACTACGGGGGAAGCAGCAGTCCTGGATTCCTCCAGAGCTGAATGGTGCTCTTTGTTTGTTTCCAAGACACCCAGGTCTCCGAGAAATTTATCAGCCAAGTTACTAGTGTTTCTGACTCAAGGGGCAACAAAATGGCCGTTAAGATTTCGCAGGTCTCTGCAGCCAATAGGAAGCCATAGAGTCATCTGTTGCGGCTTTCTACTTTGCGGATATTTAAATCTCCGGGAAGAAACAGGACGTGATGGCTATAACTTCACCGGTAAGAACAGGAGGGTGAGGGGTGAATTGCGAGGGGGTTATTATGGCCACCCCGGGCTCCTATCATTCATAATTAAAAGTGATGTCAATAGCAAAGATAATTGTGTTTGATTTTAGAGAGCTGTGAAGAGCTTAAGAGATCCCGTTTCTCCTGCAGAGGGTGAAGGACTCGGAGCCTGTTCTGCATTCATTTCTGTGAAGAGATTGCTACGGAGAACTTTACATTATACAGAGACAATGAACATGTCACTTACCCAATATATCCCATATATAACTGATGTCAGCACGAAGAAGCGCACCCAGAACCCGCTGTACCAGGCCACTGCCAGGGCAACGAGACTGCCGATACACAGAAGCAGCTAAAGAAACAGAGAACAGGCATTGCTAACCATGTATTTACTAAAAGCAGAGAATGGCATGGAAATATAATCCAGCCAATTCCCAATCTCTTCTTCCTTCACAGTGGCGCCTCCTCTTCACCTCATATCTCACCTTCATCACTATACTGAGCCCTGCACTCTCTTTACACTGCCTCGCCTCCTTCATTCATCTCCCTGCACTCTGATTAGACTGTCTTCTCTCATTCCTCCATCTCTCTCCCTGCACTCTGATTACACTGTCTTCTCTCATTCATCCATCTCTCTCCCTGCACTCTGATTACACTGTCTTCTCTCATTCATCCATCTCTCTCCCTGCACTCTGATTACACTGTCTTCTCTCATTCATCCATCTCTCTCCCTGCACTCTAATTAGACTGTCTTCTCTCATTCATCCATCTCTCTCCCTGCATTCTGATTACACTGTCTCTTTCCTCCCTCCCTGAAGAAGCGTGATGCTATCACGTGAAATGTACGTTGGGTTGGAGCTGTCACGACGGTGATGTCAGCATGCTGTGGCGACGGATCGGCTGAACGGGTGGTGTGGCGGTTATGCATTTCCATCTGCTCCCCATCTGATTGTCCTCCTGTGGGATATCTCCCTGCCCTTTCTCTCCGCATGTAGGAGTTAATATACGTATATTCCGTCCTCATACTGTCCTAGGGATGACTCAGCGGGTTTCTGTATATGCCGATCATAGCGCTGTCCTGCTGACAGGGTGTGGGCGTGTTTAATAGCCGGCCTGACGGATACTATTGATGTTTGAGGGCCAGTTATGCTATTCGGACACTAGTCCGACAGTACCTCAGAATCTGAGATCTTTATATCTGAGATCGATTTACTACCGACCACCCTTCATATACGATCATGTTTGATGCTGCATGTCAGGATTATACGTTTCCAGATATTGTGCTTTCTATGCTCCACTATACAGTATAAAGAGGCACTTCTTCCCTGGACATATACATACATACATACATACATACATACATACATACATACATACATATACACAGTGTTCGACAAACCTATACATTTGCTCACCCCGGGCGAGTGGATTTAACCCCCGGGCGAGTAAATATTGGCCCAAGCAGCACACGTTTGGTACTAGGTGGCGAGTAGATTTTTTTGTGTGGCGAGTAGATTTTTTGGTGATTTGTCAACCACTGCATATACATATACATATACATATACATATACCCGACTGCTGTAGGGGTGAATATAGGTCTGTGTTTTATCCACTTACAGACATTTTTGTGACTTCATGGTATTGGGACATGTCCCCGTTACACCCCCAGTACATTTGCTGTTACCCTGGTTATAGTGCAAACGTATGGTCAGTCGGTGAGGATAGCGAATCACTTACCTTGCATTGGCTTCTTTCACCTCGATCCTACACCCACCCCGAGGATTTTAAACTACTGTATATATGAGTTTGCCTTATTGATTGATGTATTAATAACATTTTATTATTTTTTTGTGAGTACCTCTAGAAGTTACGTCGCCTTTTGTTACTTGTATCTAGTATTGAATCTAGAAGAGTACTGAGTCCCTATCTAAGAATACTATACACTGATGTGAGTGCAATCTATGGGAAACTGTCTGTGGCCCCCAGGGGACATATATATGTATTCTATCATCCATCTCTCTCCCTGCACTCTTAGACTGTCTCCCCTCCATCCTCTCTCCCTGCACTCTTAGACTGTCTCCCCTCCCATCTCTCTCCCTGCACTCTTAGACTGTCTCCCCTCAATCTCTCTCCTGCACTCTTAGACTGTCTCCCCTCCATCTCTCTCCCTGCACTTTTAGACTGTCTCCCCTCCATCTCTCTCCCTGACACTTTAGACGTGTCTCCCTCTACCATCTCTCTCCCTGCCCACTTAGGACTGTCTCCCCTTCAATTTCTCTCCCTGCACTCTTAGACTGTCTCCCCTCAATCTCTCTATGCACTCTATTAAGAAGTCTCCCCTCCATCTCTCTCCTCGCACCTTAGACGTCTCCAACTCAATCTCCTCTCCTGCACTCTCTTAGGACTGTCTCCCCTCAAGCTCTTCCCTGCACTCTTAGACTGTCTACCTCCATCTCTGCTCCTGCACTCTTAGACTTGTCTCCACCTCCATCCTCTCTCCCTGCACTCTTAGACGCTGTCTCCCCTCAATCATCTCTCCTGCACTCATTAGACTGTTCCCCTCACATCTCTCTCCCTGCACTCCTAGACTGTCTCCCCTTCTTTTTGTCATTTCACTTTAGTCTCAAAGGCCGCACAGTTGCTTCCCCGCACTGGAGAGCATTTTGTGGAGGGCCTTACAAAGGGGGGAGGGCGGGCCTGGGATGAGAGGGGGGGAGGAGGGTACTGCCGGCCTCGTCAACATTCAACTTCCAGGATCAACAGTGGGAGAACACATACCCTTCCCTGCCGGCAGATTAGGCTATCGGCACTCAGCCATAGGACCCGCCACACCACTCAACACTTGCCGGGCACCCAGGGTTATGACTGGTCCTGAAGTCACATATATTTGAAAGATACAAGCCTCACTGCTATGCAGCACCCGAGAAGCAGCTCCACGGGATATCAAAAGGCGGCCTCAGTTGTTACACCCTCTCTTGGATTGGGAGGCTGTGATCAGACCGTCTCTGTCTCTTCTCTCTACAGCTTTAGTTTTAGGTTTATTGTTACTTCATATCTTACCACGGGAAGGTAATTTTGAATGTGAGACATAAACAGTATCTTCCAGCAGACATATGTGGAATCATAAAAATACATACAACTTTAGACAAATTTAAGTCACTTGTAGAGAAGAGGGTGGTGGGGGGGGGCGGGGTGCGGTGCGGGTGGGGGAGAGTTGAAGGGTATGTAGGGAGAAGAAGAGAGAGGAGAGGAGAGAAGGATGTGAGCAAGTGTGAGATGAGGCGAGAGAGGGGAAGGGAAGAGATAGAGAGGAGAGGATACGAAGGAGGGGAAGGGATGCCGCCACCCTACAGGAAGAAGAGAAGAGAACGAGAAGTACGCGCGGGAAAGAGATGAAAGTGAAAGAGGATGAGAAAGGGGGGGGGACAAAGATGGGATGGAGGGAGGAATGCGAAAGATTTGAGAATGAGGAGGGAAGGAGAGAAGAGGGCTGGGAAGGAAGGCCAAAAGGGGAGGAGAGAGATAAGAAGAGGTGGGGAATGAGAGAAAGTGAGAGAGTGAAAGTTGGGGAAAGAGTGGGAAAGGATCGAAAGATGAGAGGGTGGGGGAGGAGGAATGGAAAAAAAAGAGAATTGAGGAGGGGAGAAAGGAAAGTTGAGCGGCAGAGGAGGGGAGAAAGAGAAGAGAGAGAGAGGAAGGACAACATGGGAGTGAACAGGGAGGGGAGAGAGACAGGGGGAGAGGGGAGGAAGAGAGTGAATTGAACAGGAGGAGTGGGAGAAAGGGAGGAAGAGGAGAAAGAGACAGGTGAGACAGAGGCAGATGAGAAGAGAAAGGGAAAGACGAGAAAGTGAGCAAGGCGAGAGAGATGAAAAAAAAACGAGAGTTGTTAGTGAGAAGAAACAGGGGTTGAGATAAGAGAAGTGAGAGGGAAAGGGAAAGAGGAGGAGGATGAGGGGGGGAGAGAGAGTGAAAAGAGAGGATGAGGACGAGGGTGAGGACAGAGAGAGATAAGAGAAAGTGAGCGGGAGGAGAGAGGGGAGAGAAAGTGTGCATGAAAAGAGACAGGAAGGAGGACAGTAACACAGCCTGTCACCCTCCTCTAACTGTTTCCCCTTCTCACTCTGTTCCCCCCCCCCCTGTGCTCCCCCCCACCCCCATTCTCCCCTCCCCCTTTTTTCCCCCCCCCCCCTCACTAATCATTGCAGACCAGCAGATTAAACCACAATCATTATTATCCCCCTCAGGACCCGAGAAGGTGGGACAGTTACCTGCAGCCAGACTCAGTGTCCGGGGCCGGGGAGAGATATATACAGTTATGGGCACAATCTGCCTGAGTAATACAGAAAGTGAAAGAGAGAAAAAGTGTGTGTGGGGGAGGGAGAAGTCAAACAGAGAGAAGGGGGGGGGAGGATGAGAGAGGGGATAGAGACAAGGAGAAGAGAGGAGAGTGGGGAGAGCATGGGTGTAGAGGAGAGAAAAGGGGGAGAGGGAGGAAGACGCGTTGGAGAGGGAGGACAAGAGGGGGAAGAGAGGAAAGATTGAGAGAAAGGGGAGGGGGGGAGGAGAAAGGGGAGGAGGGACGGAGCAGAGGCAGAAGGGGGGATGAGGAGAAAGAGAGGAAAAGGGGTTGGAGGGAGGAGTAGAGGCGTGAAAGAGAGGGGAGGGAGGGAGAGAGGGTGGTTGAGAGAGAGGGAAAGGGGAGGGAGATAGAGAAAGGGTGAGATAGAGGGAGGAAGAGAGAAAGGGGAGGGAGAAAGGGTGAGAGAGAGTGGAGAGGAAGATATGGAGGGAAAGAGGGGGAGATACATGTTAAAATAATGGAGTAAATAAACTGACGATCGGCGATATGAACCCAACGTGCAGCGTCGCGCGGGTGCGAGGGTATCTAATGATCTAAACATGGAACTTACCCCACAGAGCCCAAGCCCAGAACTGTATAATCCGGGTAACAATGGCTCCTCGTGGGGTCGCTGTGCAGGGAGATCGCCTGTAAGGGGAGTGCAGGGAGATGCAGCTTCTGGCAGGGAGATCGCCTGTAGAGACTGTGCAGGGAGATGCAGGTCTCTTGTTGCAGGGAGATCGCTGTGAAGCTGTGCAGGGAGATGCAGGTCTCTCTGTGCAGGGAGATCGCCTGTAAGAGTCCCGCACAGAGTGAGCTGCATCTCCTGCACGGAGAAGCTGCATCTCCCTGCACAGATCTTACAGGCGATCTCCCTGCGCAGTGAGAGCTGGATCTCCCTGCACAGCTCTACAGGCGATCTCCGCACAGGAGAGCCGCCTCTCCCTGCACAGCTCTTACAGGCGATTCCCTGCACAGAGAGCTGCACTCCTGAAGCTCTTACAGGCGATTCCCTGCACGGAGAAGCGCATCGCTCCCCTGCACAGCTCTTACAGGCGATCGCCCTGCACAGAGAGAGCTGCCGATCCCTGCACAGCTCCCTCACAGGCGATCTCCCTGCACAGAGAGAGCGCCTCTCCCTGCACAGTCTCAACAGGCGATCTCCCTGCACAGAGAGAGCGCCCTCTCCTGCACAGCTCTCACAGGCGATCTCCTGCACAGAGAGGTGGGTGGTTATGGTTTGAAGAACTCCCAAACGTGTGGAACTATTATCAATCAAATAAAACAGACATATGCTATATGCTCGGATTAAAAAATGGCAGGTAATCACAGTGTGAGGGACCACTATGCAGAATTTCCATACGGCTGGATTAAGAGTGCGCAGTACAAGCTCTACTAGTTGTGGCTTCAAAAGTCTAGGACGTAGATTCATAGCCCTTAAGGATGGACTGAGCGCGCAGAGCACGCATTACACATTAGGAACTGAGCCCGTCCTCTGGAGACGGCTGGATACATCCAGGCACAAGGAAGGAAGAACCCCCCAGTGTTAGAGGATTAGTGCCTGTAGGGTAACAGATAAAAGTGGAAACCATGAAGCCCCCCCCCCCCGCCGGGGAGGGTTTGGGGGGAGTAAAATCCACCGAGAGTCGTTTATACGTAGGGGGTCCAGTCATCTGTCCAAACCTCGTCCAATCCCAATGAAGTGCAGTGTGTGTGCGTGTGGTCAGTGTGTCAGTGTGCAGTTCCGTTGTCATCAGTGTGACAGTGTGTCGTGTCTTGGGTGTCGTCCCCGTGGTCAGGGTCAGTCGCCCTTTGTGGCGATGTGTCAGTTGCCCCGTTGTGGCAGTGTCAATCGCCCCGTTGTGTCAGTTTGTCAGTGCCCCATTGTGTCAGTGTGTCCGCGCCCCGTTGTGGCAGTGTCAATCGGCCGTTGTGGTCAGTGTGCTAAGTGCCATTGCAGTGTGACAGTTGCCCCGTTGTGGCAGTGTGTCAGTGGCACCGTGTGGCAGGTAGTGTGTTAGTCGCCCTCTGTTGTGGCAGTGTGTCAATCGCGCCCCGTTGTGTCATGTGTCAATCGCCCCGCGTTGTTGTCAGTTCATTGTGGTTTGTCAAGTCTCCCATTGTGCAGGGTGTCAGTGGCAACCCTTGTGGCAGTGTGTCAGTCACCCTGTTGTGTATCTGTGTCAGTTAATTGTGGCAGGGTGTCAGTGGCCCCGTTGTGGCTTTTGAGTCAGTCTCTGTTGTGTAAGTGTGTAAGTCTAAAAGTTGTAGTAATCAGTGGGTCAGTACTATAAATTGTTGTGTAAGTGTGGACACGTGGAAAAAGTTGTGTAGTCGGACTTGTTGTGTAGGCTCGGAAAAGTGTGGAAAGTGTTGTCAGTGGCAAATTGTTGGGCAGTTAAAGGGGAACTGATGGGGATCAAGGTGGCCACTGTGGTGGAACGTTGTAAGTGGCACAATTCGTGGCAGTCTCGGTGGCCCCGCTGTGGCAGTGGCCATGTTGTGGCAGTCTCTTTGGCCCCGCTGTGGCAGTGGCCCCATTGTGGCAGTGTGTCAGTGGCCACGTTGTGGCAGTCTCGGTGGCCCCATTGTGGCAGTGGCCATGTTGTGGCAGTGGCCCCGTTGTGGAAGTGGCCCCGTTGTGGCAGTGGCCATGTTGTGGCAGTGGCCCCATTGTGGCAGTGGCCCCATTGTGGCAGTGGCCCCGTTGTGGCAGTGTGTCAGTGGCCACATAGTGGCAGTCACGGTGGCCCCGTTGTGGCAGTGGCCATGTTGTGGCAGTGTCGGTGGCCCCGTTGTGGCAGTGGCCATGTTGTGGCAGTGGCCCCGTTGTTGCAGTGGCCATGTTGTGGCAGTGGCCATGTTGTGGCAGTGATTAACATCCTGTAAAGCTACAGTAGTGTAAACGAAAAAGAAAATAGCACAACAATCTCAGTGACGTGTGTAATGGTTATATTGGTAGTTCATACAAAAAAGAGAAGTAATGCACGTACATCAATAAGAATAAGTAGCATGTTGTGGGCATGTTACACAGTGGCAAAGACGCACGTTTGTGTGTTCCACAATGCGTTGTATACATGTACGTCCAGTCTTACCGACATACCTTGTGACATTGGCACACTGCCGTGTATAGGACCCGTGTTGTTTGGCACAAACTTCTGGATGTCCAAGGTTTTGGTGCCGCTCCCGTTTGTGAACGGTTTGGTAACATGTACCTTGGACATTTAAAGGAGCGCGTGGTTTGGCATGGAGCCATGTTGTGGAGGGATAAGGATACGGTGGTAACACCTCCTGGATGTCTGCATCAGCCCCGCAAGATATGCCAATGTTTCTGCAGAGTATCTTTTGCCAAATGCCACTGCTGGTTATAGGCCCCACTTTAATCTCAGATACATGGGGTATATCTATTGCCAAGATGCCAATAGTATCTAAGTGTTACCTTAATGATGATGTGGCCATCGGAGTATCAGAAAGAAGGGAGAGTATAAGGGAACGTATCATTGTAATCTAATCTAAGATGAATGTAATTGTAATATTTAAGGACACGTAAGCATAGATGTAGAACTCAACTTGAACCTAGAAGTTGTTACTACAGTATATAGTATAACACCGACACCATAGTTTCCTTATTTACAAGCTATTAGCCTTGTTTTCTTCCATGGAGGACTTTGGCGGAAGATATGAAAGATCTTTTCTGGCCAGGGGCTATTCGCATGACGATCTTGATATTGCTTTTGAAGTGGCCTTACACACTGACCGAGAATCTCTGATTGCCATGAATCCAAAAAACCCTAGACGACATAAACCAGCTGATGATTCAGATGTCCCCTTTTTAATTACGGGATATAGTGACCAGGCCCTAGCTATTAAATCCATCATTAATAAACATTGGGGTACTCTGACTTTAGACCCCCTCATGTGTAAGATTGTGAGCGCAGGTCCACGAGTTGTGTTTCGTAAGGCCCTACATTGGTTAACACATTGTCTCCCAGTATACTCAAACCCATCAATTCTGTGAGGTCGTTTTTCCCCCAAACTAATGGGTTCATATAGATGTGGACGGTGTAACATCTGTCCCAACATGGTGAAAGCTACACACTTTTCTAATTTAGATGGGACACGTAGATTTAAGATCCAATCCTATATCTCATGTCAATCCGATTTTATGATATATCTATTGACATGCCGATGTACTAAACAATATGTTTGTTTAACAAGTCGGAGGCTCAAGATCAGGATTTTAGAGCACCTTAAACTGATTCACAATAAAGATATGTTCCATCCGGTGTCTAAACATTTCGATCCATGTCCCTTGGGTTCAGCAGTGTCACTCCAATGTGTTGCATTAGAAGAAGTTGCTTTGCCTGTCCGTGGTGGAGACAGGGTTAAAATTCTCCATCAACGAGAAGCACATTGGATATTTACTTTAAATACGCTGCAACCCAATGGACTGAATGTTGATTGGGATCTAAGATGTTTCTTATGACTATATGTACCTTGCGATTATATGTATTATGTATGATGTAGGTTGACCGTTCCAATTTATTATTGTTTATTTTGGGACTTTATTTGGTGCACCTACAATTATTTTCATAGGGTCATGATTATCAGTTTCTCCTGATTTCTTTTTCTTCCTTTTCTCATGTTTTTCTTTTCCTCTTTCTTTCTTTCTTTCTTTCTTTCTCTATTCTCTTCCCTCCTTTTCCCCTTTCTTTCTCTATTCTCTTCACTCCTTTTCCCCTTTCTTTCTTTCTTTCTTTCTTTCTTTCTTTCTTTCTTTCTTTATCCTCTTCCCTCCCTTTCCCCTTTCTTTCTTTCCTTTGCTATATGGATTTTGAATCTATTTGTTCTTGTGCAATATGTTACCATTTATTCATTTTGCTACATCTAGTCAAAGATTAGGTTCCATGTTCATATTGCAACACACTTGCGCAGTAAAAGTGTTACAGCATTTTATTATTTACATACATTTTTATGCATCATATGTTACTGTTTAGATATCTCTATGTTTCACATGTATACTGCACATTCAGTTTCACTAGATATGTGTCATACCCTGGATTATATATGTATATGTGGGAGGCTAGCGCTAGTTAACTATATGTTTGCTGGCACATACATGTTTCTATGTGAGATACACAGCTGATGCAGTTTTAATTGAGCTCCAGTTCGCGGGCTTTTTTCTCTCTCTCCGCGCAAGCTTTCCCTGCCGGATGCGAGCTGCGGGAACCGAAGCTACAGAGCAACAAGACCCAAGATGGATGAGCTGACAGGGGTAAGCTTACTGCCCCTGAGCCCCGACTTTCATAGTGGTCCCCTCTATGCTCCTGTTTGTGTTCCCCCAACAGCCATGTACACCATAGGAGTTGTATTTATCCAGCGGCTCGCCTGAGCGCAGGACAGTGTTATACTCCTTGTTTTTTTGCAGCCCCACTGTAAATATGGCGGATAATAGCGCCGCTATACCATCCGGGCCTCAGATAAAGTAGGAATGGAGTAGGGGTCTCCAGTGCGTAACCGCGTTAATTCCATCTCCGGGGACCTCCTGGTGCATGAGGTAGGTGCTGCTGGTTACTTCCTGGTTCTTAAATCTCCCACGCCACGTGAGCCAGTAGGCAGTTCTTCCTATTAACACGTGGGCCGCGGGAGATCGGACTGTCCATGTTGGTTCCCCAGCCGGGGATGGGACAGCTGCACCTTCAGAGGTATCTTGGGAGGCAGGGAACCCCGGAGTTAAAATGAAGGGAAGTTCACGTCTCCTCAGACCCAGAACAGTTAAACATTGATAAATCTCAGGTAACTCCTCCCTACCTCCCCAAATCCCACGCCCATGGGGTAAACAGAAAAGTTCCTTGATACACCGGCTGTGCAAGACGGGACGGAAATAATGATGACCTTTGCCCTTCCCTCTGTCAATGATGCAGGAAGGGTGAAGATCAATCAGCAAGTAGGGAATACGTGGGCTTGCTCTCACAGATTTGTGATCCAGTTTTACCGATCCCAGACAGGTTCCTGAGCTCATCAGGGGGATTGTGTGCTTAGTAACAGTATTCAAAGATAAAAACAGTAAACACACTCACACATAAGTAAAACTGCCCAGCATCAGCCGCGAGGCTTATGTGTGAGTGTGTTTACTGTTTTTATCTTTGAATACTGTTACAATAAACTTTATCAGCGACTAATCCAGACTTTGCCCATCCTTTTGGCTTATGGGCATCTGGGAGAGGAGCCACTCATACACCAAACCTATTGGGACAGAATACTAAGACGCATCTACACCACCTGAGACTGCTGACAACACCCACTGAGGGAACTCACATTGCCACCATAAGAAGATCTTGGGATTTGTCTTCTTCAAGGTCAAGCTGCAACGAAACCAACAAGGGCCAGTATACAATTTTTATTAATTTTTATTGTTTGGCACAGTTTTTTTATGTCCATAGGCGTCCAACAACTATAAGCCACATATCACAGGGAGCGCCTGCTAAGTATTTTACTAATGTGCAATGCGCTGGTTGTAGAAGTCTACCTGAAAAGACAGAAGATTGAACAGGTTTAACCAGGAGGAACCTTACAAGAGGCTTCTTCTCAGAAGGTCCAGCAACCTCCCGGAGAGATTCGGACTATCTGAAAATAATTTTCTAAGAAAAAATGATTACACTAAACTCCTCTAAGAAATGTCTAATACCTGTGGCTTCTGGTCTCATTCCGTATCTTCTCCCTTCTTGTTACAGTCTCGCTCTGATTGCATCTACAGATAAAGGTTAGTTAGTAAGAGAATACAATAGTGAGGTCTTAAAAAGAAAAAAACATAGGATTAACTACAGTTATTTAGTGACAGAAAAAAAGTGTTTTCTAAATCAAAGTCTATAGTAAAAAACAGTTTTCTAATGATTAACTAAGAACATTTTGAGCTGAAAAACAAGTGATTACTTTGTTTAGACTGTTTGAGAGAAATGTAGAAAGATTGCATTAGAACATCACCAAACTAACACCAGAGCTACAGTAACACCAAACTAACACCAGAGCTACAGTAACACCAAACTAACACCAGAGCTACAGTAACACCAAACTAACACCAGAGCTACAGTAACACCAAACTAACAACAGAGCTACAGTAACACCAGAGCTACAGTAACACCAAACTAACAACAGAGCTACAGTAACACCAAACTAACAACAGAGCTACAGTAACACCAGAGCTACAGTAACACCAAACTAACAACAGAGCTACAGTAACACCAGAGCAACAGTAACACCAAACTAACAACAGAGCTACAGTAACACCAGAGCTACAGTAACACCAAACTAACAACAGAGCTACAGTAACACCAAACTAACAACAGAGCTACAGTAACACCAAACTAACAACAGAGCTACAGTAACACCAAACTAACAACAGAGCTACAGTAACACCAGAGCTACAGTAACACCAAACTAACAACAGAGCTACAGTAACACCAGAGCTACAGTAACACCAAACTAACACCAGAGCTGCAGTAACACCAGAGCTGCAGTAACACCAAACTAACACCAGAGCTGCAGTAACACCAGAGCTGCAGTAACACCAGAGCTGCAGTAACACCAGAGCTGCAGTAACACCAGAGCTGCAGTAACACCAGAGCTGCAGAGTCTCCGCTCTCTGACTGAAACGATGCTGTGGAAGATGTTTTCTATTTTGTCTCTGATTAAATTGAGAAAAGAACCGGGCCGTGAACTATTTTATATATATTGGAAGGTGGGACATTCATTTGCACCCATTTAGTGAAGAAAATGTTAATTTGGCGTACCAGCGAGTATATTCATTAGTCACACACAGCACAGCGCACACAGGGAGTCGTGCACACAGGGAGTCGCACACACAGCACAGCACACAGGGAGTCGCACACACAAGGAGTCACACACATAGCACAGCACACCCAGGGAGTCACACACATACAGCACAGCGCATACAGAGAGTCACACACATAGCACAGCGCACCCAGGGAGTCACACACACAGCACAGCGCACACAGGGAGTCGTGCACACAGGGAGTCGCACACACAGCACAGCACACAGGGAGTCGCACACACAGGGAGTCACACACATAGCACAGCACACCCAGGGAGTCACACACATACAGCACAGCGCATACAGCACAGCGCATACCGGGAGTCACACACATAGCACAGTGCATACAGGGAGTTACACACACACAACACAGCGCACACAGGGAGTCACAAACACACAGCGCAGCGCACACAGGGAGTCACACACATAGCACAGCGCATACAGGGAGTTACACACACACACAACACAGCGCACACAGGGAGTCACACACACACACACAGCACAGCGCACACAGGGGGTCACACACACACAGCACAGCGCACACAGGGAGTCACACACACAGCACAGCGCACACAGAGAGTCACACACATACAGCACAGCGCATACAGGGAGTCACACACACAGTCACAGCGCCCACATATAGTCACACACATCCAATTCAAGTCACAGCGCATACAGTAGGCACTATGCAGCTCGCAGAACAGCACATCGCGCCCAGGGAGTCAGCACAACACGTCGCACTAGCTGCACGACAGGAGTCCACACATCAGCACACGCACTACAGGGATCACACATACTAGCACACGCGCACACAGGAGTTCGACACACTCACAGCAACACGCACGCTGGGTCGTGGTCACACAGGAGTCTTGCACCCACAGGGTCATCACACACATAGCACGCACACCCAGGGAGTGACACACATAGCAGCAGCAGCGCATACCAGGAGTCACCAACAACACACACAGCGCACCCGCTGGAGTTCACACACAGCACATAGCACAGCGCTACACAGGGAGTCACCGCACACGCCAGCGCGCACACAGGAGTCACACCGAACAGCCACAGTGCATACAGGGAGTCACACAACGCAGCAGTCATATTAACAGGAGTCACACACACACAGCACAGCGCATAAAGGAGGCCACACACATGCACAGCACACTCACACAGTGTCACCACATACAGTACAACGCGCATACAGGGATTCACACACCATGCCTATGCGAGCGCACACAGTAGGAGTCGTCACACACTACTACATAGCACAGCCGGCAACACCAGGGTCCACACACTGCACAGCACAGTGTATAACAAGGGAGTCACACACAGCATAGCGCATACAGGGAGTCACACACCCCAACAGACCAGCGCATCAGGGAGCACACAACAACAGCACATCGCACACAGGGAAGCGCACATACAGGAGTCACACACGATACGGCTACAGCACAACACAGAGAGGTCACACCCACAGCACATCGCACACAGGGAGTCCACACGAAGGATGCATCAGGAACACACACAGCACTCGCCACACAGGAATTCACACACACACAGCACAGCCACACAGGAGTCACACACCAATATGCCACAGCCGCACACAGTGGGCACACACAGCACCAGCGCATACCGGGAGTCACACACCCTTGAGCACAGCGCACTACACGGGGTTACACACACACTAGCGGGTCAGCGTCATCACTATTGCGGTTCGAACTCGCACCATGCTGTAGTCACACACATTAGCACAGCCGTTCATACAGGAGTTACACACACACAACTACAGGCATCACAGGAGTTTCACATAAACACACACAGCGCAGCGCATCTTACAGGGATTCCAGCACATGCTATAGTCAGAGCGCATACATGGGATTAACACACACAAACACGACAGCATGCGAACCCACCAAGAGCGTATGGTTCACACACACATAGCCAGTCGACACGGATACCACCAGTACAGTCGCTCACAGATCACAGGTACACACACGCACGCCACGGGGAGCACAGCACACATCACAGCGGCACACAGAGGATCACACACCACAGCGGGCACAGCGCAACAGGGAGGTCACGACACGACAGCAGCAGCCACAGGAGTCACACACACGCACAGTGCATCACATGGAGATCCACCCCAGTCACCAGCGGAGCGACACATAGAGCAGCGCATATACATGAGGCCCACACGACCCTGTCTTACGACTGGGGTCACACCACAGCACAGTGCATACAGGGAGTCACTATCACACACACCGCGCACACAGGGAGTCCACACCATAGCACAAGCGGCATCACAGTGGAGTCAACACACACAGCCAGAGCGCACACAGGGAGTCACACACACATCAGCACAGTGCATCACCAAGGGATATCACAACAACACACAGCACAGCACACCAGGGAGTCACACACAGCAGCTACAGCGCCACATCAGGTGGCACCTAGCAGTGCATATCAGAGTCACACACCAATCGTTTACACACACAGCAAAAGCGCACACAGGGAGTCACACACACACATCACAGCGCATACAAGGGTAGTACACCACACACACAGCACAGCGCACCAGAAGTCACACACCGCACAGCAGCGTCATACATGGAGTCACAACACACACAGCATCACAGCACACACAGGAGTCCAACACATACACAGCGGCACATCAGGAGTCACACACATAGCACACAGCAACAGGGAGTCACACACACACAGCACAGCGCACACAGGGAGTCCACACCACCACACAGCACAGCGCACACGGGAGTCACACACACACAGCCAGCGCAGACGGAGTCCAGCGAACACCAGCAAGCGCACACGGAGTCACACCAGCACAGCAGCAGTGGCATAACAGGGGAGTCAGACCCACAGCACTAGCGCACACACAGGGAGTCATCACACACCCACGCACCGCACAGCATGAGTCAGCAACACAGGAGTGCACAGACACCAGAGTAGCACAGGAGCACATACAAGCACGCGCAACAGGTCACACCACAACGACGCACGAGCAACGAAGTGCACAAACCAAGTGATACACAACACAGCGCATACAAGGTGAGTACACCACCCACACGCACAGGGCAAGCCAAGGGGTCACATCACACACAGCGACACGCGCCACGGGAGTCACAGCAACAGCGGGCGCAATATCAAGGAGAGGATCATCCACACATACACAGCGCAAAAGCAGGGAGTCATCAAACACGCACAGGCCAAACCGGGAGTCACACACAGTAGCACACAGCACAGGGCTACACAAGGGGATTCAACACATAACACAGCCACATCAGTCGGAGTCAACAGCTCAGGCACAGCGCAGGGGCACACACACACACCAGAACGCGCACAAAGGTCACCAACGGCCAGCGTCACACAGGGAGTCACACAACACACCAGCACACAAGTCAAACACTAGCAAAGCACAGTGAAAATGGGAAATGAATCCCCATAGTAGGCTTCTAATATCCAGAGTCAGATTGCCATATAGCATTATGTCCAGGGAAAATGTATCTTCATAAGAGTATTTGTGCAGTGTAGGCTTAAATGCTCATCTTATAGCCATTTGTGGGTATAACAATAAAGGTTGAGAAACCCCACAGTGAGTGTGTTTAATGAGCACTCAATGAAGAGAGACCACCCCCACCCACTAATGGAGCAAGACACCTAATCCCTAGGCTTGAGCTAGAAAAGAGATTTAACTCACGGTTGATGCATGTGTCCTGGAACAAGTATCGTGCTGTGCCTTCCGGCAGTAGTGAATCACAGTAGAAAAAAATGTGTGAGGCACTGCTGGAAAGAATAAGGGCTGGAGGCTATATCAAATTAAAATGCTTTATTTTAGTGCTATAGTAGTGACGACATAGCTACAGAAAAAACAGGTCCTCTAACCGCGTTTTGCGCTGTCAAAGCGCTTTGGTCAAGAGTATCCACAGTGTGAAGAATCACCCTTTTATGGATGCGTGAATGAGGAAGTGGATTGCGCGCAAAAAACACCCGCCGATCACGTGGTCAGGTGAAAAACTATGGGTGCCTCAAGGTTGTTCAAAGTAGCATCTGTCTACTTATGCACTAAATAAAGCATTTTTATAATTGCAATGGGGGGGGGAGCGTCCAGCTCCTTTATTCTTTCCCAGGCAGTGCACACCCCATTTTTTCTCTCGTGATAAACACGCGCACACAGGAGATTACACACCCACGCTCACACAGGAGTCAAGCACACGCACAGGCGGTAACCAGTCCACGCACACGATACACACTCACAGCGCACAGCAGGAGTTACACGCAGCAGCCACACTTGGATCCACACACACGCTCCTCGAGTAGTTACATACCTCACGCACAGGCGTACACAAGCCCGCAACACAGGAGTTACACCAGCACACGCACACAGGGTTCACACACACGACAGCCGCACAACAGGATTCACACATTGCCAACAGCGTCCACAGTGAGTATACACCCAGCCGCGCACACTAGGGTTCACACAGCAGGCAATAGTTTACACACACAGAGCGCAAGGGCCCACCCACAGCGCCATGAGTTAGCAACCCAGCCACAGGTAGTACACCCGCGAAGCACACAGGGAGTTACCACATCAGCCACATCTACTGTCACTACAGAGGAGTTACATCACACACAGTGCGGAGCCGGAGTTACAACACAGCACAGCGGGCCACAGTGGATTACAACCGCATCCCCGAGCGCACACGGGTGTACCACAGTCACAGCGCGCACACAGGGAGTTACACACAGCCCTTGACTTTACAACCTGCAGGTACTCGACACACACAGTCACAGATTTAAGACGCGCATAGTTACACCACAGCCAGCGCACACAGGGTTACACACAGCACAGTCGCACCGAGGATGTTACCAATACACAGCGCACAAGGCGTCCACCAACAGCGCACACGGTTACACACACAGCACAGCAGCCACACAGGAGTTACACACAGTCCCCACGCGCACAGCGCACACAGGGATTATACACGCAGCAGCGCCACCGGGAGTTACACCAAGCACAGCGCACTCAACAGGGAGTTCAAGATTCACAGCACAGCTCACATCAGGGAGTTAGCACTCCCACAGCGCACAACCAGGGATTACACGTAGCAGCATCGCGCACACAGGGTGTCACACACAGCGACAGCGGCTACACATGGTAGTTACTACATCCGCACAGCGCACACGGGGAGTTACACACAGCCAGCAACAGCGCTACGCATGGGAGTTACACACCGCACAGCTCACAGCAGGGTTCACACACTAACCAGCTCTCGATCAATCGCACACAGGGAGTTACATCAGCAGCACAGCGTCACACAGGGAGTTTACCACAGTCACCAGGCGTCAACAGGGGAGTATATCACCAGCACTAGCGCACAATCAGGAGTTACTCACACTACCATAGCAGCAGCGCATGACAGTGGTGTCACACACAGCACAGCATTCACAGCAGTGAGTCAGCGCGCAGCGAGATACCAGCTGGGCACACAAGGGAGTTGGTTGCCACACACACATCACGGCGCACTACCGGAGTCATCACTACCACACGCACAGCGGCACATCATGGAGTCACACATCATATCAGCATGCGCACAACAGGGTCCCCCACAGTACAGCGGCACTACAGGGATTTTACAGCACACACAGCACAGCGTCAAACGGATCACACACACCAGCACTAGCGCAGCACAGGGAGTCTATCACAGCATCACAGCACACTGGCGCACACAGGAGTCACCCACAGCACAGGCGCACAACTATGGAGGTATCTACTCACACGATGTCACAAGTCCGCAGACAGTGTTTCAACACACAGCACATGCGCACACCAGGAGTCACTCCAGCATCAAGCGGCACGACAGGTGAGTCAGCACACACAGAACTAGCTCAGCAGCAGTATTCACAACACACAGCACAGTGTGCACAGCAGGAGTCCACCACACACAGCGAGTCACACAGTTGAACTTCAGATTTCTTACCTGAGACATAAATATATATGCAGTAACCGCGACGAAGGATATTGCTAAAGTATGAAGGATCCATACAAACCACAGGCTGTTTTCTTCTAAACAAACTAAACACAACAGTTATCCACTATAGGTCCTGCAGGAGTAGGAGAGTAGAGCGTGCGAGTAACAACAAGAGCCAGGCACGGAGTAACCACAAGAGACAGGGCACCGGAGTAGCGATCAGAGAGCAGCACGGGAGTAACACAGACACAGCACGGGAGTAACACAGAGACAGCACGTGAGTAACACTGACAGCAGCACGGGAGTAACTCAAACACAGTCACGAGGTAACACAGCCAACATGCAAACGGCGAGTACACAGCTAGACGCTGGGATAACAACACAGACGACAAGCACAAGTAACACCGAGACCGGCACGGGATAACACAGATCACATGCACGAGTAACACAGAGACAGCACGGAGAACACAACACATGCCCCAAGCAGCGGGAGTACACGACAACAGCAGCGGGAGTAACACAGACTACTCCAGGAGTAACACTAAGGACAGTAATTCAGGATGTAAGGCACAGATGACAGTTAACGGTAATAAACACAGAATCTAACGAGTAACAAGAACAGCACTGGAGAAACACAGTCAAGAGAGCAGCACGGGGAGTAACGACAGAAGGCAGCAGCGGAGATATAGCAGCCGACAGCAGCACGGAGTAACAACATACACAGTGCACGGAGTAACACAGAGACTCTCAACATTGGAGTTCCACGTAGAGACAGCATGGGAGTAACACAGACAGTACAGGAGTAACACAGAGACAGAACGGGAATAACAGCAGACTAGCCGGATAACAAAGAGACAGGCACTGGAGAAGACACAGAGACAGCGCGGAGTACACAGAGGTCATGCCGGGATTCAGAGCACAGACACAGCACGGGAGTAACACAGACACCGCACGGGATAACACAGACACAGCACGGGAGTAACACATCACATCATCCGGAGAGCACAGGGATCGAGCTACGGGAGTAACACAGAGACAGCACGGGAGTAACTACAGAGGCAGCACGGGAGTAACAGCAGACCACGCACATTGGAGTAGCACAGAGGTTACATGCACGGGAGTAATCACTAGAGTACAGTCACTGAGTCTAACACAGACACAGCGGGAGACACGACCCAGACAGGTAACCGCACGGAGAACAGGCAGACAGGAGTAAGTAACCAGACACTACACGGGAGTTCAACACAGAGCACAGCAGAAGTAAACAGTAACCAGAACATGTCACGGGAATAACACACAGTCATCGGGAGTAACACAGAGCAAAGCGGGAGTAACACATGCACAGCAGCAGGAGTAACACCATGAGACGCCGGGTATTACACAGAGAACAACCAGCAGGAGTAATGCACAGAGTACTAGCAGCGGGAGTAACACATGAGCTATGCACGGGAGTAATCAGAGAGAAAGCGACGGAGTAACCAGATGCGCTGAGTAACACAGACAGAGCGGGAGTATACACAATGGAGACAGGCAACAAGTAATCACGAGACAAAGCACGAGTTAACAGCAGAACACAGCACGGGAGTTAAGCACGAGACATCGTCACTGAGTAACACGCACACAGCACGGGAGTACACCGGGAGACAGGCAACATGGATTAACACAGTAACACCCAGCGGAGTTAACACAGAACACAGCACGAGGTAACGAGCAGATATCCGCACGGGAGTAATCACAGTAGACAGCACGGGATAACCCAGTAGAGCAAAAGTCACGGGAGTAACACAGACATCCAGCAAGTCGGAGTTACACAGTAGCCACTGAACACGGGATTTCTGCGCCCAGAGACTGCACTGGAGTAACCCAGATCAGTCAGGAGAACAGCAGACACAACACGGAGTGAACACAGAGCCAAGCCGTGAGTACTAACAGTACAGTAACAGGATTAACACATACTACAGGCACTGGAGTACACAGATCAGCACCTGTATTAACACAATGCTAGACACAGCACGGAGTAACAACAGAGACTTACAGCCGGAGTTAACAGCATACACAGCCGGGCATAACACAACAGACACCCGCATCGGAGTACACAAGCAGGCTAGCACGGGAGTAACACAGAGGCAGGCACATGAGTTAAAACACTCGACAACAAGGCACGGAGTAACACAGACCACGCACGCGGAGTAACCGTCAGGGCTAGCTGACTATGAGTACTAGCAGTACACAGTCACCGGGAGTAACACTGACACTAGCACAGAGTTAACATCAGACCCCGCACGGGAGTAAGCACATACAGCATCACGTGGAGACGCCGACAAGACAAACAGTCACGGGAGTAACACAGACACAGCACGGTAGTAACACAGACACAGCACGGATCACACTAGGACCAGGCACCTGGATTACAGCACGACACATCATCAGAGTAACACAGGACAGTCACGTGATGTAGGCACTGACAGCAGCGGGAGTAACTCAAACAGCTCACAGGAGTAAACACAGCAAACAGGCACGGGGTAACTACAGACTAGCAGCACGTGAAGTGCAACACAAGACACACGTCAAGCAGCGGGAAGTACACGAGAGACAGCACGGATAGCACAGCGTAGCAACCGGGAGTACCTACAGTACACAGCACGGGAGTAACACAGACGCACAGCTAGCGGGAGTAACCCAGAACAAGAACGGAGTAACACTGATCCAGGCACCGGAGTAAGCACAGAGACAATAGCACGGGAGTAAGCACACAGGACACAGCCGAACGGGAATAACAGCAGACACATCACGGAGTAAGCACAGACACAGGCACTGGAATACACACTCGACATCAGCATCGGGATGTACATGCAGACACGCCGGGAGTTAACACATGACATCATCACTGGAGTAACATCAGACAACCAGCACGGTAGTAACACAGACTAGCAGCACGGAATAACACGCACTTGAGTAACACCAGAGGCAGTCCACAAGAATAACACGACTTTTACAGCACAGGAGTAACGACAGACTACAAGCACGGGAGTAACCAGTACTATCATCCCCAGCACGTGATAACACAGCTTACGGGATAACACAGAGCAGCTAGGCAGTAAAGATAACACACAGACACACACAAGGGAGTAACACATGTACACAGCACGGGAGTAACACAGACTATCTACACGGAATGAACACAGCACGGGAGTAACACTGAGGCAGCCATCGAGGATGTAAAACAGACACAGCACAGAGTAACCCCTAGCCACTGTCACGGGAGTAACACAGACACTAGCACGGGGAGTAAATCATACAGACAGCAGTCTACGGAGTAACACAGACACAGCATTGTTCTGACAGTAACCAGCACTGAGATACATTTATTATATGCTGAAAAATATCATTTGTAAAAGTAAATATTGTAAGAAACGAAGCTTTTTATTTAGCAATGAGTTTCTAGTTGCGTTATTTATTTCTCTTGTTCTTTGAGTTACCCTGTTACATTCTCCCCATCGCCTCCTTCCCCAGAAATGCTAATTCCCACTTGTATTAATGACATGATTCCCGCACACAATGTAACGCTTACACCACCACGCCTGGTACTTACCAGTAACCCAGTCTGACCTCCCTGTGCAGCTGTGAAGACATTCAGAGAAGGAGAGCAGTTACTTCTAGGACTATATATTACGTAGTAGTAACAACATAGTGTAGATAATAACATATTACATAGTTACTATACATAGTAGATGAGGTTGAAAAATTACATATTGTATGTCCAAAAAGTTCAACCTATGCTAGATTTAGACGATAGATACTTTATCCTTTATCTATACTCACTTATTGATCCAGAGGAAGGCAAAGAAAAAATTCCAGGGAAATATCATCCAATGATATCTCATAAGGGGAAAATAAATTCCTTCCTGACTACAAGAATTGGCAAACAGATCACTCCCTGGATCAGAGTCCTTCCCATGTATACTTATTTTGTAACACACACGAAGATACAGTATCTATTGTATCTTCCATCATAGTCTCCATGGAATGTGGTGGGTGTATTGATACAGGGCAAGAGGAATCAAGTGATAGGATACAGGACCTGGTGTGTACAGGACACAACATCTTAAAAGACCCATGGGTTAGGAGAAGGATTGGGACACAGAGAGAGACAAGGAGATTGTTATTTCTGGGACAGATATTCCAAGCCTGAAACCTTTAGGATAAGGTGGTTGTTGGGTTCCAGATTTGCCCTGCACACTGTAGTGATCTGGCTGTTGCAATGAAGGG
This sequence comes from Ascaphus truei, assembly GCA_036426205.1. Taxonomy (NCBI): domain Eukaryota; kingdom Metazoa; phylum Chordata; class Amphibia; order Anura; family Ascaphidae; genus Ascaphus; species Ascaphus truei. Next base: position 81,135 of record WSYH01000904.1, on the reverse strand, counting down.
ACGTGCGTTTAATGATTGGATTTAGCACGGTCATGTACCTTCGTCAATCACACGGTAAGGCCAAACACTCCGGGTAATGAGCTGTGTCATCCTTCGCTGCTTGTCCTTCATTGATCTGCTCCCTGGCATATTTTTCTCCTCGGAGCTGAAGAGGACAAGTTCACAGGCTTGTTCCTTAATGTTGGGCTGGTTCTCAAGAATCCTGATCCGATCCTCAGAAGTGCTGCTGTCCAGGTCATCAGCCACCACAATGACGTTCTCCTTCCCTACAAAACACACACCCTCAATTATATCATTTATTTATATTTTATTTATAAAAATGTGTTACCAGGAAGTAATACACTGCGAGTTACCTCTCATTTTTAAGTATGTCCCGAGCACAGAGATATAACAATACATGGTTACATTAAATGAACAGAGTTATACAGTCAATTCACAGACATTTCATGGACAGAGAGTTGGAAAATTGGGTGCAAGGGATAAAAGGGCTGGAGAGTAGCGCTGAATAGCAAATCTCTGCCAGGGGAGGCTGCTTTTCTTGACCTGCTGGTGCTACCAACGTCCTGCTGACTGACATGTTGTGCTCACGTCGGATCGGGTGATAGGAAGCGCCGGTTCCAGTTCTCCTGCAGTCTGTTAGGGCGTTCTCCAAGAGAATATTGTGCCCTCCTGTGCAGGGTAACTTGTGCTGGCGTGGGACTGTGAGAAACTCCACTCCACGCGTTTCACGAATTGCTATGTGATACCACATATCCCTGATGAAGCAAAGCAATTCGTGAAACTCGTAGGGTGGAGTTTCTCACAGTCCCACGCCAGCGGCTGCACCCAGTTATTACAGGGTAACATGCCGGGAGCAGGAACAGAGTATCCTGGCGGCTGCACCCAGTTATTACAGGGTAATAGGCAGTCACAGGGCAGGTCAGGGCAGGCACGGGTTAGAGCAGGCAGTGGGCGGATAGTGGATCAGGGGGTAGGGGGCAGATAGTGGATCAGGCAGGCGTTTGAAGGCAGACAGTGGCAGAGGCAGGGCAGGCAGGTGGTAGCAGGCAGAGGCAGCGGCAGGCAGTAGCAGGCAGGCCATAGCAGGATACAATGATTAACAGTAGCCAAACAAACCAGTAGATCCAGCAAGAAGAGGAGGAAAGGGCTGGCCTTAAATAGGAAGCGAGGGTGTGTGTCAGTGAGTGCTGATCCAGAACAGCTGAGTGAAGCAGCAGCGAGGCACAGGCACACTGAGACCATGGAACTGTCCCATTACTGATCTAGCTCGCTGCCAGAGCTGTTACAGCAGAGCCCCACCAGGCCTAACAGGCACTAAAATAAGAGATTGTAAGCTTATCTGGGCAGGGAGTGAGTCTGTAACAATTCCTGCAGTATGTGCTGCGGACCGCGCGCTATGCTATAATTGTGACGTGCTTTGAGCCCTGTTGGGAGTAAAGTCCTATATGAAATAAAGCTATTATTATTGACACCAAGAATGTATGGATCATGAAGTCTGTCCCTCCTACGGCAGGTGACACGGTTTGTGATACTCAGCCTCCGTTTCTGGCAGTTTTTATTCATTTTCTGGGATTCACTCACCTAGTTTTATTGACAGGTGTTCCAGCTCTTGGCCATACAGAGAGTCTGTAACGTTGGTGATGTTTATCCTCCCTCTCCTCTTTGAGTGGTACAGGATGGCAGATGTGCACTTGGAGACTTCTTTTCTGAACTGCTGGTCTCCATTGTTTGATATGTAGACGGGACTCACCTCCACCTGCGGGAAGTCTTTGGACTGAAGCACGTTAACAAGCCAGTCAAAGCAATCCCGACCGTCACGAGAGAAGATTCCAACAACACTTCTCCTGGTGACTTGGATTCTCAGCCAGGACAATGACCAGTTCAGAAGCTGGGTGCAGATGTTCAGAAAACCGGTCACAATAAAGTTTAAAATATCCATCATCCCCTGAAAAAAACAGATCCAAGTGAGAACCCCATCGCCAGTCACCAGAAGACTCTTCACAAATGTCTCTAAGACTCAAGTGGACGAAGAGCCGTAGGAACAAGGAAGAGTTTCATAAAAGTACAGAAAGTAAATGAAACCAGAGTTTGGGTTATTAAATAAAACAAGACGAGTCGGGCAACAGACATTATGGGGCCTATAAGCGCTGATAAGTCACTTATCGAGGCCTATTCGCCAAAAACGCCTCCAGCTATTCAGTAATCCCCGCTAAATCGCCGATAAAATACTTTTCTGGATTTTTTTTGGCGGGGAAAAAAAATATCACCAAACGAGCGTCGAGAAGCCACTTATCGGCAGGTTTTCACATTCATGCAATTCTAGTAGCCCCGAATAGGTTATCGGGGCTAATCGAGGCTCAGAGAATGGCGATTTCCTCTCAAAATCCTCCCGCCAGGAAAAGGGTGGTGAGAAGCTGCCGGGAGAGGATTTGGAAAAGAAATGCATTTTCCTGCCTCGGATTGATGCCGGGGGTCTCCAGAGCTGATACACATTAATATCAGCACCGGAGACCCCGGCATGAATCAGATGCAGGAAAATGCATTTACAGGCAGCTTCATTACCTTAGCGATTAACTGCTAAGGCAATGAAGGGGTTAAGGAACAACAGCAGGTTTATTGGGGGCTCAGGGGGTGAGTGAAGGGGGTATTTGGCCCTTCACTCATCCCCTCTGCCCCCAATAAACATTACAATATGTACTAACTACCAATACACAACCCACCCACCCCCTGTAACCCCACATAAAAGCATTTTTTAGGCACAGGATTGATACCAGAAGCCGGTGCGGTCCTTGGGTGGTCGCCATGGGTGTCCATGGGCCTCCAAGTGGTCCCTGCGGGTGGCCGGGGGCCCCACGGTGGTCCCCGGTAGGTCCCTGCAGGTGTCTGGGGGTCCTCGGGTGGTTTCTGTGGGCCTCCAGGTGGTCCCCATGGATGGTCACCCGCAGGAACCACCCGAGAATCCTGTGGGGTACCCGCGGGGACCACCTGGAGGCCCACGGACACCCGCAAGGACCACCTGAGGACCACCAGACACCCGCGGGGACCCCCTTGGGCCCCTGGTATCAATCCTGTGCATAAAAATAATAAAAAATGCTTTTATGTGGGGGTACAGGGGGTGGGTTGTGTATTGGTTGTAGTAGGTATTGCAATGTTTATTGGGGGCAGAGGGGGTGAGGGAAGGGTGTACTTGGCCCAGGATGGGTTATTAGGCCTACTGGCTGGGTTGCAGGGGGGATAACCCCTTCATTATCATAGCTGTTACTATCGCTATGGTAATGAAGGGGTTCACTCCTCCCGCAACATTCTCGGTAGGCCTAATAACGCACGCTGGAACAAGTACCCCCTTCACTCACCCCCTCTGCCCCCAATAAAGCAGCTATTGTGCATTAACCCCTTCATTGCCTTGGCAGATAGCCAAGTGCCAACCCCAGCGGCCGCTTCCGGGGCGGACACGGCGGACACAGGTGATGAGAGCTCACCAGAAGCAGAAGCAGAGGAAACAAAACTGCAAGGACTAAGCAAAGAAACCTTACCGTGCCCTGAGTGGCAGAATCACAATGTGAGTGTGCCCTCGGGAGGGATTGTATGTGTTTGTTATGTATTACCAGTTACTTTAAACATACTACACTACCAGTCCCTTATCTCCTCCTACCCTTCTCTACCCTACCTCCTCCTATCAGCTGCACTGCAGCAACCAGAGCCCACCAGGAAGATGCATCCCAACCGTGGCAAACTGTGTGCGACGCCCTCCCCCACCCCCTAAAAATGTACCCAGGAATCAGGTCGGGTGCCTGGATGCATGTAGACACATGGTCCCTGTAATATCTACCCTTGAAAACGCTTGTGCGTCTCACCACAGGGTTTCCCTGCTTCAGCACAGACCAGAAAGGTAAAACGGGGCATAGGGATGTGAGATGTCCCTGAAACAGTCCAGGGGTCCCTCGAATAATGGGGACACACAGTAACAATGAGGCACAGGGGTGAAAAGTGTTCCTGTAACTGCGGGAATCCCAAGGTTGCACAGGGGATACTCCAGCTAAGTTACAAAGCCGAGAGGTTTTGGTAAAATAACAGGCCAGGTTTTTACAGAGTGTTAGTGATAAGGCATGTGAGTATAAAGTAAAGACTCTCATTCTATTCCTCGCACCAGAAAAAGCTTAGTTATTTTAGCCAAGTAACGTGTAAAAGAATACGTTATTACAGTGTACCGTTAATACAGGTATATGTGTTTGATGCACTGTATATGAGCTGAGGGGTTTCCAAGTCACTGACCCCAGAGACCAGGTGGCTACCAAGTTGGTGCCACTCTGTCTGCTCAGAGGTCGGGGCTTGAAAGGCCCAGCTGGGCCAGAAGTGTGAGGAGCATTTGGGTGGGAGGGCAAAGTGAAGACCCCACATCCTCAGATCAAAGGATGCATGGGCGGGTCCAAGGGGCCTACCCCAGACAGGCAGGGGTCAATCACCGTGGGGGGGGGGGGGGATGGGGGGGAGCAGAGGCAGAGAGGATTATTTCATCTGCCCCTGGGGACACTCGGGTGTTTAAGAAACACTATTTAGTTATCTCAGATTGGTTGCTAGGGACATTTCTCAGGCTTCTTGATTGGGCAATAGTAATTTTGGGAATGAAAGCGAGAGGTATTATAACCCCTTGCACGCCTCAGATTTGGCAGTTGGTTATTCTAAGGTTCTCCAAGATTAACTCAAGTTTTTAGATTCTCACGATTCTAAGGGTTTTTAGTCTGCAGCCAGGAAGAGAAGGGGCTTCAGCAGAAAGCTGCCTGGATATTTTCTGTCCTGGTTTTGCAGCTGTTATCAGGGGGAAATCCTTAAGTAAGGATTCCCTGCACCTAGGTTACCCCAGTCCCAAGTAAGTGTGCTTTTTCCTGTATTTTGTGGGTATAACTATTTTAAGGGAATAAATTGCAATTTATTTCATTACGCGCTTTGCTCAGTGAAATGATCCCGGTGTAGAGGTGTTATTGCCTTGTCTCCAGTGACACTGAGGCTGGGGAAACCCAGACCGAGTGTAAATGTGATCCATCCCACAGCTTTGGCAATCATTTGACTTGTTTGTCTCTTCTCTCGGGTGCTAGGACAGGGTGAATTGAGCGAGATAGGAAAGAGAGTTCCCAACAGGTCTCAGTTTGGCTTTGGCTGTCTGAGCTTCCAAAATGCAGAGGAGTCCCCAAACACCGCGCTATTAAGCAGTAATGAGTATAATGTGTATACGTTACCAGCCTCCTGTGTCAGTGTGCAGGCTGCGAGTTCCCCGTTACCTGCGGAGAGAAGTGAGAGGGGACGTCACACAAACATCTACTTACGTCTATCTCTGAATCTCACCATCTCTCTCCCTTCTCTTCCCGTCTCTCCTAATCTCTAACCCTGCGCACTCCTCCTCCTCTCTGTGTCCGACCCTCTCTACGTATTTCTCCCAGCGTTACTTCTACTGCCCCTCACACAGAGTCCTTACTGCCCCTCACACAGAGTCCTTCACTCTGCCAGCACAGCAGCAAGCAGTATGCCCTGCACCCTGACAGCACAGCAGCAAGCAGTATGCCCTGCACTCTGCCAGCACAGCAGTATGCAGTATGCCCTGCACTCTGCCAGCACAGCAGCAAGCAGTATGCCCTGCACCCTGCCAGCATAGCAGCAAGCAGTATGCCCTGCACCCTGCATTCTGCCAACACAGCAGCAAGCAGTATGCCCTGTACCCTGGCTGTCTTGGCTGTCTAAGGGCCTTTGTGACTGATTTCAGCTGTGCTCATTAATCACGTTGCCTTTACCAGGCGGGTTCACCCCTCACTGTCTGAGGTACAATAGGCTTTGCTGGCAGTAGGCTCACACCCGCTACAGTTCCCTATTATAAAAATTTAAATGTGGCAACTCTACCTGAGAGGAACCTAGGGTGTTACAAGGCAGGACTACTCACTGGCTCAAGTAGCAGCGGTCAGCAGAGTCAGGTCACTGGGTGGGGATACTTGCTGACCAGGTCCAGGAGTGATGATTTGTTAAATAAAAAGCTGTGGCAATTTGTACCCCATTAAAGAGTCCATATTTATTGGGTGGGTTAGCAAATTGAATGGGCGAGAATGGAGGGTACAAGGGTGCGATGTCGCTGTCACCGTTCCATTTGAATTGTAATTGTGCACAAACCGAATGCCATCAAGTTTGTCAATATGTCAAAAATGTTTTCACACTAGGTTTTCCAATGGAGACATACAGTTATTCTGATAATATAAATTGTGCTGTGCCCTGAGTCATCTTCCCATTTTGTGACCTTGGATTTTGTTGACAGGTATTCCCTGAACCATGAGCACTGGTAACTGTGACAGTGAAGGGGCACCCATACCATTAATAAAGGGATTTGGCCTGGCTGGGGGCCCCTGAGCCATATTTGGAAAATGTAGATTGTCAGATTTTGCAGCCCAGTAATGGCAAAAAAGCTGTGTATTCAATAAAGATGTATGTGTGTCTCCCACCAGGTATAAGGTGGCGAGAATCATGTTGTGTCTAACTATGAAATGTACAGTATTACTGTAGCAGTGTTGCCCTGTAACCGCGCAAAGAAAAAATGGTTTTAAAACCCAGCACCCCGCAGCACAGCGAATGGATTTTAGCTAACTCATGCTAGGAAGGGCCTAGCACGCTGAGATTTGCTGTGAGCACTGGTCAGGTAAAATCATTAAAAAGGTTATAGCGCAATTTTGATAAAGATACTGTATGTAAAAAAATGCTGAATAAAAGTCCCCACGGTTTAGATTTTTATTAAAGTAATGGTCAGAGGAAGTCATTCAGTATGGATAAAAATCCATTTGCATAGGAAACAGACGAAGCTACTCCGCCCTCTAAGCTTGAAAGGACCAGTTTCAAAGCCAGTCCAGGATCTGGAGGTGTTAACGATTTGTTAGCAAGGTATGGTATGTGACCAAGTCTTCACCGGCGTTCGGCCACAGATGCTCTGTCGTAGGACGGTCAGCCACCCGCTGCTTCTCCAAGGTACGTTAATTAAAACGTCAATTTAATGGTTGGGGTAGGGGGTTAAGGATAGGGGTTTTAGGGTAAGGGGTGAGGTTTTTAGGGTAGGGGATTAGGGAAAAGGGTTGAGGGTGAGGGCTTGGGGTGAGATCTTTAGGGTAATGGGTTTTAGGGAAAGGAGTTCAAGTTTTTAGGCTAGGGGGTTGGGGTAAGAGGTTTTAGGGTAAGGGGCAGCGTTAGTATTATGAGTTAATATTAGGGTTTTTTTAAGGTATGGGACTTACCATGGCTGTGAAGTGCTCTGCGGTGAGAAATCCCTTCGGGGAGGGAAGTAGCAGCTAAACACCGACGGAGGTTTGATCGGGGCGAAACGGCTTGGATTCCCTGTAAACATGGTTTGCTGAACAGGTTTATGGTTTATAGGCCTCTCGTCACTTGTAGCACTTATAGGATTGGTGAGTCACCATCATTTGTAGGTTTTGTGAGAATATAACATTATGTCACAGTGTTACTATTTATATGGGGATCTTGGAGTTGTGTCACAGTTCATGATTACCTTACACAGCAGATATAGGTCAGGTGAAAGAAGGATAATTCTGACACGAAGATATTCCTCAAATAAGCACATCTTTTGGGGCGTGCCGATGACGTCATCCAGGGCAGTCGGGTAGAGGGAGAGCTCCGGAGACCCCTCTGAATAAACTTTGATTTTAAGCTATTTCACCCGACTGAAAAAACCCCAAAAGGCACCTATTCACTCCCTAAAAACGCAGGGATGTCAAACAGGGGAAAAAGCCACCATACCCAAGGGGTTGGCAAGTATTTCACCCCCGCTAAACAACCCGCTGAGGCGGGAGGCAGAAGGCAAGATGGCGCTCACCCATCTGGTGCACGAGGCACACAAGGCCTCTCAGACCCGGCAAGTCCCGCCGATACTCCCCCCTCACCGGACGGGAGGATAACGGAGTTCCTCGTGGAGCTCCACGCTAAGCTGCAAAGATCGTTGGAAACAAACAATAAAGAAGCGGTGGCTGAAATTAAACAAGATATACAGGGCCTACAGGAGCGCACCACTACACTGGAGGCTAGGCTGGATGAGACCCTCCAACATCAGTCCGAGGCCGATGACGAGATAATCCGCCTGGGCCAAGAGATTCACTCCCTCCGCGACGGCCTAGAAGACCAGGAGAACCGGGACCGCCGGCAGAACCTGCGGATCCGCGATATCCCTGAGGCGATACAGCCCTCCCACCTAAGGGCTTACCTTGTGGACTTCTTCCTCGCTATCTCCCCTGACCTCGACCCTCGCGACCTCGAGATAGACAGGGCACACAGGGCGCTGGGCCCATGGTCTGATGACCCAAACCGCCGGCGGGACGTGATCGTGCGCCTTCACAGTTACTCCACTAAGGACAAACTGATTGGAGCCTGCAGAGAAAGGGGCACGATCACGTTCCAAAATGAGCCCCTACAGGTCTATAATGACCTCTCAAAACTTACCGTGGACCGACGGAAGGCGATGCGCCCCCTTACACTACTCCTCCGGGAAAAAGGCATTAAATATAAATGGGGGTTTCCTTTTAAACTGATCATCTCCCACAAAGGAAAATTCCTCGCCATCAGACTTCCCGAGGAAATGGAGTCACTGGCAAAGACCCTGGGCCTCCCCGCGGAACCCTTCCAATATGCCCACCAAACCGGCAACAGACCCCGGGACAGAGAGGATCCACCGGTCAGAGCATCGGAAAGACTTGCGGAGCAGAGGCAGTCCAGAGACAGATGAAGGGTAACCCCCAGAACATAATGAGGCCCTCCCGGGAGAACAACATCATCCTCCTTAACACCCCACAAAATGGCACCTGGAGAGACCCCACCGCATGCACCTGCATAAAGAAGCGCCTGACGTGCCCACACCACTCACCTCGACTCAGGGACTCCCATCGACTCCCAGATGAATGACCATCTCCATTCCCTGCAACACACCTCGGGAACCAACCGCCGCATCGCAGAAGACCGACTAACGGAGTCCACCTCGTGCTTACCGAATTCCTACAAGATGGCGCCCGAAGAACCCTCATCCCGTCGAGAAGCACCACGCGGTATCCAGAACGAGACGAAGCTAACGTCATCACTACTCGCAGTCTCCATCCATATGACACCACCCTCCGCATCACGTGGCCCCGGAGGTTGAAACCCGGCCAGAGGCACCGAGTGTACGGCTACCACCAAGTCCCGCAACAACTCTGACCCCAGACGGTGCGCTGGCACCCCCCCTCGGCTGAGGGGGGCTTGCCAAGGCTCAATAAAGTCGCCTCTCATCGATACCTCGGGCTCGTTTGCCCCCTCCACGAGGGGGTCGATGACGTAAGACAGGCCAGTCGCTTCCAGCGGAGAGGCGCCTACAGACGGTCTGTAACACTGTTACCCCCACATACTTTCTAGTTGGACTCTCTCCCGTTGTCCCAAGTTACGCATTACTCCCCCTATTGAACCAACATTAGTGTACCCCGTTCCAGAAGGTCCCACAGAGAGTTGAAAGGGACCCCCCCCCCCCCTCACCAGCCCCTCCCCCCTCCGTGCCCTTCCCTCTCCCCCCGACCCACCGCCCTCCCCTCCCCTCTCGCCCAGAACCCACCCCCAACCCCCATATACCATACCACCACCCGTTCCGTTCCCCCATGCCACAGTAATGCATAACACCTTGTTGCGGTTCAACTCGTGCCCGCCGCGCTCGGTACGATTAGCATGAATGTCTGAGCGGTGTCACTTCCAACGATCAACTCCCCCTCCCCCCCCCTCCCTCTCCCTCACCCTAATCCCCCCCTCCCCCCTACCCCACCTCCTTCCCCCCCTCCGCCCGCCCTCCCCATCTCCCACCAACCCCCAAAACCCCCGCCACCCCCCTGACCTATCTCCCACCCATCTCCCTCCTTGCCCCCCCCCTGCCCCCCTCCCCAACCCCCCCTTTCCCTCATGAGCTGACCACTTTCTCTGCTCTAGCTCGGCTAAATATGTCGTGGAATATTGTGCCATGCTACATTAACAGTTTTGCCACAAGGACTGCACATCGCTGTTCTAATGCAAATTGCTGACATTATCTGATGACTGATTGTTAAATTTGTACAATGTTAGGTTTAAAGTCCATGCTGATATCCCCCCCTTACCCCTTCCCCCCCCCCCCACCTCTCCTCTCCCACCCACCCCCCCCCTCCCCCCCTTCACATCACCACCCAACCCCCCCCCAACTTTCCCCAACCTCCACCCACCCTTTCCGCCACCCACACTCCCCCCCCGATTCCCCCTAGCGCGAACACTATCGGCTTACTGAATGTAAAATTGCCCTCCCATGTCAAAGTGATGCATAAAATTATGTTGTGTTCAAGTTCGCGCCTCCGCCGCCGGGTATCGATTACCTCACTGTCGAGATACCGCCAACATGAGACAGTTCAGCCTCACGGAACCTTAGGTAAAGGGAGCAGACGGTTCACCCCACTGACTTCACAGCGCTCACTTTCATTGATGATCTCCCCCCCCCCCCCCCCCCTCCCTCATCCCCCCCCCCTCCCTCATCCCCCTCCCTCCCTCCTACCTTCCCGCCTCCACCCCTCACCCCCCCCCGTCCCTCTCATCGCCCTAATACCCCTACCATTCCCCTTCCCTTCCCACCCTTCCCACAGCCCCCCGCCCCCCCCACAACCCCCCCCTCTCCCTACCTACTCCGATGTTCCCCCCCCCACCCGCCACCCACCTCCCCCCTGCCCCCTCCCCCCAACCCCCCCTGTCCCCCCCCTGAACATGTCCCTACCCCTTACCTCCTCTGCCGTTAGCTCCGCTAATATGCTTTATGACATACTGCGGCAGGAAAGTTGCGCATTAGTCAGGTCCTGGCCACAAACGAGCCTCCCCCGCACAGCCTCGTGTACTATTGCATATCTTCCGTTCCAAACCACGAATGTAAATTTTCTACAACTGTTTCTGATGAACAGTCCCTAAATCGGTGCCCCCCCCCCTACACCCCTCTCTCACCCTCCCCCCCCACCCCTCCTCTCTCCCTCCCTTTTTCCGACCATCTCCCCACACACCACCCCCCACCCCTCACCCACAATACCCCCCCAACCTCCCCCACCCCCCTGTGCCACCAACCATCCCATCCCGCTTCCCTAAGTGTGAACATATTTGCTGTGGAATGTCACGATGCTAATGGGCTGATGTACTACTCTAATGATACTCGTCTACCTAAAACCCCCCCCGCCTTCTGTCCCTCTCCCTCACCCCTCTTCTCTCCCCTCCCCCCACCCTCCCCCCGCTGCCCTCCCCCAACGCCACCCCTACCCCCCCCTCGCGTACCGACCCACCTGACCCGAACCCCGCCTCCCCGTCCCCACCTGATCAGCAATACCACGGGCGCGTCCCCCAGCCCCCGCCCCCCCTCCACCACACTCTCTCCCAGACCCCCCCCCCCCTCTTTGCACCCCTTACTCCCCCCGACCTCCTCCCAAGGAACCCTAACCCTCTATCCAATAGCCCACGCCCCAACGGCGGTACACAATAAAACCAACATACAACGAAACCCCCTGACCTTACCAACACTACGCAGATTGTGCCTGAAATTTGAATCCACACGTCCACGCAGTTGGACCCACCAGCACAACTAAAAGTCGCACACTCTATCTCCTGGTTGGGGTTCCATCTCGTATACTTTACCCCCTCCTACCACCACCCCTCCTCCCTTATCCCTATACACACTACACAGAAAACATTGCCAAACAATAAGATACCCCAGCGGAAAGGCCAATGTGACGACCCCAACCTCCCTCCCCTCCTCCCTCTCTACCCTCCCCCCACCACCGACGCTCCCCTCTCGTACGCCCCACCCCCCGTCTCTCCCTCCCCACCCCACCCACCCCCCCCCCACCTCCCCTTCTCTACTATACCCCCACCACCCTCAACCCTACCCTCCCCTCTCACTCTACCCTCCCCCCTCTTTCCTCCCCTACCTACCCTCCCCCACTACCCACCCGCCCTCCCTATCCCGCCCTCCCCCCTCACTACCACCCTCCCCTCCCTACCCACCCTTCCCCTCACACACACCCCCCCCTCTATCCACCCCCTCCTCTACCCTCACCCTCCTTACCCTCCCCCTCCATGCATCTCCCCCTCTAAACCCCGCTCCCCCCCTAGCCCTCCGCCCTTCCCCTCGCCACTCACCCCCCCCTTCCTCCCCCCCTGGCGTACCACCGCCGTCCCCTCAATCTCCGCTCTCATCTCCCAACCCCCCCCCCCTACCCACACTCCCCCCCCACCCCCAATTCCGCCCACTCATCGGAAGGCAAGGCGTAGGCCTAACTGTTAACCTTAACCACCAGACTCATCCGGTGTAAGTAACTTCGGATGAAACTACAGAGCCTAAAGGGTCTCCACCCGGCCCGCCTCCACTGGAGAGCATTTTCGGACCCGCCCCCAAGGGTCTTAAACCCCACTAACCGGTCCCTTACCAAAGACCGGCCTAACACTTTTTAGACCCCATTAGGGTCGACTTTCCTTTCTTGTTCCAGCCGCTGTCACTGTCCCAGCGGCCCCGTACCCAACCCTTCCCCCTCTGCCCATCTTGGCTGTTTCTCTCCTGTACTAATCCAAGGACAACACACGCGATACCCTCTAGGAGGTCATTATGTCCCACCAAAAAGCACTAAAGATTGTCTCCCTAAATGTGAAGGGGCTTCACAACAATAGAAAGCGACGCCTGGCCCTCCAGGAGATAAAGAAGACAGGGGGAGATGTTGTTTTCCTCCAGGAGACGCACTTCACGTCTCAAGAACCGCCTAAAATATTTCAACATGCGTTCCCATTGAGCTATTTCTCATCATTCAGCAGCAAACGCAGAGGGGTTGCCATTCTGATCCGTCAGGGCACTCCTTTTAATTTAACAAAAATTCAGGCAGATCCGGAGGGGAGATTTATTGTGGTCTACGGCTCACTCTCCGGTACGACAATCGCCCTTATTAACCTATATGCCCCGAACGAGAACCAGACAGAATTCTTGAAGAAAGTTCTGGAAGAAATTGACCCACAGTACCTATCCTCGCTACTTATTGCAGGGGATCTTAATATGGCTCTCAACCCAAAAGAAGACAAATCGAGCCACCCAGGACGACAACACTCCACTCAGTCACAAAGACTGGGGAAAAAATTTAAGGACATTGTGGGGGACTTTTCTCTGGTGGACATTTGGAGAACACAACACCAGGGGCAAAGGGATTATACCTTTTACTCGGCTCCTCACCAGTCTTACTCCCGTATTGACTACTTTCTTATTACCAAGAACATCCTAGAGGCCACCATAGACTCAGACATAGGCCCAATTACGTGGTCAGATCACGCCCCTATCACCATGACCCTATCCATTCCATTTGGGAAAATTATCTCATATAGCTGGAAACTAAATGATTCCTTACTGAACCACTCCGGGACAGTGTTGGAACTCAAACAATCCCTCAAGGAATACTTTAGAATAAACAAAGGCTCTGTCTCATCTCCAGCAAGCCTGTGGGAAGCCCATAAGGCGACAATCCGAGGAATTCTTATCTCGATTGCCTCCCACCGGAAAAAAACTAAACTTAAATTAACTAAAGAGCTTACTGACAAAATAATCAATTTAGAGCAGCAGCATAAAAATAATCCCTCCCGGAGAATTTATAAACAATTGTCGACTGCTCGAAATGATTTAAGAATAATCCAATTGGAAAACGTAGAAAAAGCTCTTAAATGGACGGGTCAGAGGTACTATGATAAAGGGAACAAGGCCGATAGACTTCTCGCTAGTAAGTTACGAGGAATACAGAAAAGATCACAAATAGCGGCGATCAGGAATAATTCTGGTGAACTCCAATATAACGAAAAAAAAAATAGCAGAGGAATTCACCAAATTCTACTCCAAATTGTATAACTTGAGAACCCACTCTGCTAAATCTAGCATAACGAACTTGGCTTCAGCCGCTGACTACTTATCTGATTGCAATCTTCCATCACTAACAGAGGAAGAAAATACTATCTTAAATGCAAAAATTACGCTAGACGAATTAGAAGTGGCCGTTAAGGACTCCAAAATCTCCAAGGCGCCGGACCCTGACGGTTTCACAAATGCCTACTATAAGAAATTTTTCCCCATCTTGTCCAGACACCTATTAAGCTTGTTCAACTCATTCTTAGAAGGGAATCCTATCCCACCCACAATGTCGTCCACAAATCTGGCTATAATACTGAAAGAAGGGAAGGACCCCACCCAATGTGGCAGTTACAGACTAATTTCACTGTTGAACAACGACCTTAAATTATACAGAAAAATTTTGGCGAACAGACTTAATCCCATCCTCCCGAGACTAATACACAAGGACCAGGTCGGGTTTGTCCTGGGCCGGCAGGCCTCAGATAACACCCGTAAAATAATTAACTTAGTAGACCATGCCCACCTTTCAGGCTCAAAGGTGATGCTATTAAGCCTAGATGCAGAGAAGGCATTTGACAGAATCGACTGGCTGTTTCTAGACCAAACATTGATAAAATTTGGTTTCAGAGATTAATTCTTAAAGGGTGTTCAAGCACTTTACCAGAACCCATCTGCCTCAGTACGACTTCCAGGCGGAGGCCTTGAATGATTCCAAATCAAAAACGGCACCCGACAAGGATGCCCCCTATCCCCCCTTCTCTTCGCCCTCACGATTGAACCACTGGCGTCTAAAATAAGACAAAACCCGAACATCCAGGGTATCCCTATTGATAAAGCACAATACAAAATTTCCCTATTCGCTGATGATATCATTCTTACCTTAACTAAACCCCTAACTTCCCTCCCTAACCTTCAGAAGGAACTGACAGAGTTTGGTAAAGTGGCAGGTTACAAAATAAACAGCGACAAATCAGAGGCTCTAAATCTTAGTCTCCCAGATCCCGAAGTCAAACTCCTCAAAATAAACTTTAACTATAGATGGTGCCCTTCATACATTAAAAATCTGGGAATTAATGTGTCAAGGCACTATCGGGATTTATACCGGGATAACTACCCGAAGTTATGGGACAAGATCAAAAAGGATCTAAATCAGTGGGAAGGTTACCAGATATCGTTGATCGGTAGAATTATTTCCACTAAGATGAATATACTCCAAAGAATGTTATAACTTTTTCAAACACTACCGACCCACGTTCCGGGCACTGATCTAAAACATATACAGAACAGATTGTTTCACTTTATTTGGCAGGGCAAGAGACCCAGAGTCGCCAGAGCGGTCCTGTTGGCAGCAAGATCTAGGGGAGGACTGGGAGTTCCAGACCTATACAAATATTATCTAACTGCACAACTCAAGCAGGTAGTAATGTGGAACTCTGACCCGACCCGTTGTAGTTGGGTGGAGATAGAGACTCGATGTGCCAAAATGCCTTCTCTGCAAGCCTGCCTCTGGAGCCTGGACAGAGGAGAGGGGCATTCACCCAATCTCAAACTACAGGCCTCACGTCACACGTGGGACGTACTGTATGGACAAGATGTAAATACAAGTATGGCCTCACCTCCAAAAGTTCCCAATTGACCCCTATCTTTAATAACCCGAAATTCCCCCCGGGATGTGGGTCTAAACTGTTCGACCAATTCAGCGCACGGGGTATAGAGGCGATTGCGGACTTACTGAGCCTAGGGAGGCTTCTGAGCTACCAAGAATTGAGGACCAAATATTCAATTAGAGAATTGGATACATTTAAATACCTCCAAATCAGAAATTTTATTAGGACAACATGCCCTCTCCCAGAATACCCCACTCTCACGACGTTCGAACATCTCTGCGAGACAAAGACCCACCAGAAAGGTCTAATCTCGGACATATATGGTGCCCTGGAGCACTCTGCGACCCCCAAGGAGCATGACTATATGCTCAAATGGGCAGCAGACCTAAATATTAATATAGACAGAGAGACTTGGGAAGAAATCTGGCAGGCAGCCTCAGAGACCTCCTTATGCACCACAATAAAGGAAAATATTTATAAAATCTTGTTTGGCTGGTATCTTACCCCAGCACGATTGAACCAGATCTACCCTCAGGCATCAGACCTGTGCTGGAGAGGCTGTGGTCATAGAGGGGACATGGTCCACATCTGGTGGACCTGTCCAGAAATTGTGAAGTACTGGGCCAAGGTCCAAATTCTGATAAAAGAGGTCACCGACCTGGAAATACCTATCGAACCACTGACCTACCTGTTGGCCGCACCAATGACAGACATAGTTCGGCCAACCAGGAAATTAATATCCTTCATTCTTACCGCGGCAAGATGCTGCATTGCGGCCTCCTGGAGGAAACCAACCACTCCGGAACTGGGTACGATCGAAAAAAGAGTCGGAGAGGTGTTGATTATGGAAAGGCACACCGCCACTGTTAGACAAAAACTTCCGGCCCATGAGGAAATCTGGGAACCCTGGAGCTCCCGCTACAGGACCAGAAACCCAGCCCCAGTGAGACGGAGGGTTAACCCCTCCCCATAGGAGTCCAAAAACAGCCCCCGATACGACACCCCCAACAGCCAGATGGGACACCCACCCCCCCCGACCCCCCCCCCCCCCCCTCCAACCCTCCCCCCCTGCCTCCCCTCTCTGGAGGCACTCCCCCCTTTTTACTGACAACCGCAGTTGTCAATCTCTTTCCCCCCCAAAAAATTGAAAAATGTTAGGCTATATCGCTTGTTGTACCTGTAATAATATCTAATTGCCTAATAAAATTGTTTGAAAAAAATAAATAAATAAATAAGCACATCTTTGTTGTAGACCTTCTTCTTCCTTGTTTTGTAAGACAATTAGAGGAACTGACAGGGTGTCAAAGAAACGTGATATCCAGGTATGCATTGTCTATCCAGGAAACATAAGAGGTAGACTTCTTGAAAAACATTTCCTCAATCTTTCTCACAGACTCAGCAGAAATTGCAGTGGTTCAAAGTTTGCAGGAAAACAGCAAGCTTTGACCCTATCCTTTATAGAAACATTATTTTTTAACTTGCATAATGTTCGGTACAGTATGTAAGCACCCGCAGTGCTTATTTTCATTTCCAGCTGTGTACTGTATTGCATTAATAGTGGCCAAGGGAAGAAGTGGCAGGTCCACTCCCATATTTTACACAATAGAATGTTTCCCATAGACAATGACAATAATAGTGTGTCACAATAAGTCCGCCCTCGCATACCAAATTACACGTGTGATGATTCAGAGTCTGTTTGTTAGAATCTGTCACTGACATATCTTTGTTTATCATTTTATTACTGGATGTCGGGTATTGCTGAGTCTGATTCTGGCATCATCGTGTTTAGGGAGCATTCAGCAAACTTGGTTATCTTTGTATCTGCCTGCTCGGTTGGCTGCTTTTGCTTTTGGTAAGTAGCTGTAATACTTTTAATTTCAAGATAATTCTTCATTTTAAAGTTTTATCCATGAGATCTTTGATTTACTACAGAGACCTGTAAGCCTGACTTCAAAAGTGGGGAAGCTACTTTAAGGTTTAATACGGCAGAATATTCAGGAATACCTGTCAGCAGGGATTTATGAAGGATATATCATGCTAAACTAAACTTATTTGTTTCTTTCAGGAGGTAAGTAGGAATTTAGACCAGGGTAATGCAGTTGATGTGGTCTACTTAGATTTTGCAAAGGCTTTTGATACGGTTCCACACAAGGGGATATGAAAACTATATACAAATATATTGGGGGACAATACAAGGAGCTTTCAAAAGAACTATTCATCCCAACGGCAGTACAAAGGATTCGGGGCCATCCCTTAAGGTTGGAGGAATGGAGATTTCGCCAGCAACAAAGGAAAGGTTCTTTACAGTAAGAGCAGTTAAAATGTGGAATTTATTACCCATGGAGACTGTGATGGCAGATACAATAGATATGTTAAAAAAATGTTGGACCTATTTTAAAAAAAAGGAAAGGTATACAGGGATATACCAAATCAGTAAACATGGGAAGGATGCTGATCCAGGGAGTAATTTGATTGCCAATTTTTGGGAGCCAGGAAGGAATGTATTTATGTGTCACTGGGTTATTTTGTTTTCTTTCTTCTAGATCAACATTCTGTAAATACAATCATAGGATAAGTATCTGTCGTCTAAATTTAGCATAGTTTGAACACAATTGACATATGTTGTTTTTCATCCTCCTCTTAACTATGTAACTACTATGTAACTGAAGGCTTAAAAAAGGAGAAACCCAAAAGGGAGAAATGTCGATGGAATTAAATGTTCTAAATATATTACCAAAAATAGCTAGGTTGCCAAAAAGCAACCTTTCAAAATGAGGGTTTAATTCCCTACAGCAGGAGGCAGGGGTTTGTAAATACACATTTTCAGCAGCATCTGGGTACAATATTTGGGGAAAAGAAGGGGCACACTTTTACCCCCCTCCCCCCTACTTAAAATAAACATTTACTTGTGTAAAACTGCAATCTCTGTGCTATTGTCGACATGTGACATTTCCTGAATGAGACATTACAATGATGTGTATGTTTTATCTTGAATAAATATGTCTACATATGGGTTGGTTTATAGGTACAATGCTTAGCTCCAATGGCATATTTCCTAATTAAAGCATTATTCGTAACTATAAGGCATGATTATACCTTAAGATCAGTAACGAGGAGCCTAAAACCTTTCTTTCCTTACAAAGGAAGAACATTGCTGCAACGTATCAGTGCTTCCCATAATGGCCCTCAACGTGTCTATGAACACCACGGAGCCCGGACCACATCACAATGTTACAGGGAAGGACTTGAAGATGATAACTATACAGATTACCATCTGCCTCCTTTCTGTCCTCATCTCCCTCGTTGGTCTGGTTGGAAACGGAATCATCTTTCGGCTTCTCTTCTTTCGCATGAGAAGGAACCAGTCGACTGTCTACATTCTGAACTTGGCGGTGGCAGACTTCCTCTACCTGCTGGGATGCTTCATGGTCTCCTTGTACTTACTCTGTTTATACAATAACGTGCCCACATCAGCCACAGATGACAAGGTGTTTGCTATGTTTGGGCAATTACTGAATAATTTCGGTTTTAACTCAAGCCTCTTCCTACTGGCGGCCCTCAGCATTGAAAGATGTCTGGCCGTTCTCTACCCCATCTGGTACAGATGCCAACGTCCAAAGCACCTATCGGCCATAGTGTGTGGGTTAATGTGGGGATTGTCCATCTTGATAACCCTACTGGAAAAATTTATCTCGGCTGAATACAAATCCATCTACATATTCACCTCCATATTGTACCTTATCATAGCTATACTCATGGTCTTCTCCAGTCTGTTCCTTCTCGTTGAGATCCAGAAGAGCGCAAAGTGTTGTCGTCCCCGTAAACTCTACATTGTCATCATAGCTTCCATTGTAACCTTCCTCATTTCGCTGGTTCCAGTTAGAGTGATGAGGATGCTTCTCATTTTTGCAATAATTCCCTCAGGTCCCGTAAAGGTCATAATCTACGTAGTGGTTAACTTGTGCTCAGCCATCAACTCCAGTGCAAATCCGTACATTTATATCGTGGTGGGGAGGTGGAGGAACAGAGCGTCCATCAGGGTGGCATTGGAAAGGGTCTTCAGGGAGGAGGTGGGAAGCTCAACACAACAAGAAGAACAAGAAGCCTCTGGATAACAATCGACATTAGAAGCAAAATTCAACAATCTGACGGCAGATAGAAGTTGTCTGGGAGAACCAAGCGGGAGGTAATCGAAGAGAATTTGGACCTCAATAATTACCTTCAATGATTGGGTTTGCATAGTGATCTGGTATTAACGAGCTGCCCTCTGCTAGATGTGAAACAGCATCTGCCCCTCAAGAGAAATGACTAGCAGTTAATATTGGAATGTATACTGAATCAGTGTACAATATAACACACTGCAATAGATAGATTACATGGGTCATATCTTATCTGTCTTGTGATCTGCTTTACTGAGTGACCTGCAGAAGGGAGAGGAGACAGGGTAGTGGTTCTCTCTTATCTGTCCTGTGATCTGCTTTACTGAGTGACCCTGTAGAAGGGAGAGGATACTGGGTAGTGGTTCTCTCTTGCTGTGCTAAGGGCACCCCTGTGGGCCACAGGTCTCTTCTGTCTGGGTAGGTACCATGGATCTTCTTTGCCACCGTTTGCAGAACAGGTGCGGTGAGCTCCAGTCCTCAAGGGCCACCAACAGGTCAGGCTTTCGGGATATGCCTGCTTCAGCACAGGTGGCTCAATAAGTGGCTCATTCATTATGTCTGCACTGCCTGTGCTGAAGCAGGGATATCCTGAAAACCTGAGCCCTGTTACAGAATATTATGGATTTACACTGCGGTGTCAGAAATGCAGATTCCTGGAAGTGTGGGGCTGATCTATTTCCGTGCAGGCGTGTGTAATCGCACAGACTAAGGGCTGACACAAGCAACACTTTAATTGTTACTATGTAACTCCCAGCATCCTCCCTCCCGCAGGTACCGTGCCATACTGCACCTTAATGCTGATTTAATTGTTACTATGTTACTCCAAGCGTCCTCCCTCCCGCAGGTACTATACTGCATCTTAATGCTGATTTAATTGTTACTATGTAACTCCCAGCGTCCTCCCTCCCGCAGGTACTATACTGCATCTTAATGCTGATTTAATTGTTACTATGTAACTCCCAGCGTCCTCCCTCCCGCAGGTACCGTGCCATACTGCATCTTAATGCTGATTTAATTGCCTCTTCCTTCTGCACAGGAATGTCAGACACCGGAATTGTGTAACCGCATTAAAGAAAAGTTGTTAAACTCATTTCTGTAAATCCAAAATACCTTACTGAGGCTACGCCTGCTATCCATGCAAATAGTCTGTTTGCTATATGATTCTGTATATTTCCTTATCTCATTCTGTAATGTTTGATGTAACCAGATAATGTACAAACGTGTGTGTGTGCGTGTGTGTGTGTTCTGTATCTGTCATCATGACTCTGTGCCCAGGACATACTGTACTTGAAAACGAGAGGTAACTCTCAATGCATTACTTTCTGGTAAAACATTTTTATAACTAAATATATGTGTGTGTGTGTGTGTGTGTATGTATGTATATATATATACATACATACATACATACATACATACAGAACAAATTGGAGCGAAAGCACACAATTGGCAAGAGCATTGTCATAAATAGTAGGGTATTTAATTTATACCTGTGGATATGGATTAAATACCTTTATTTATCATCTTGCTGTAGTGCATGGTCTCCTTCCCTGGTCATTTGATTTTCGTGATGTGTCTTTGTATATACTGTACCAGCAGCATTCTTCTAATGGGAGGAGTGTGGTAATATGTACAGTCTTCCACAAATGTTAGGCCAATTCTTTTCCATGCTGCATACGCCATAAGCGCATTTAATTGTGGTGTTACTGATATGTTAGGTTAGTTACAGAGCAGTCCCTTGGAGGTGTATGGCTCCTCCATTCAGGATAGAGCCCCTACCAATTCTCCAATTAGCATAAAGGTAGAACACGCCTCATTGTCAGTCTGCACATCACCCTCCACTGAAGAGCAGGTGAATGTGTTAGGCTAGGTCCCCAGTGCGGCCGTGCGACCGTCTCTCAGCAGCCCCTTACCTGCTCCCTGGCTATCTCCGGTCCCTCCTTGCTCACTGCGCACTGTGACGCATCAGCCGGCAGGGGCTACAGCCAGTTTGTGATCCCGGGCGGCGACGCATCATGTGGTGTGGCAGGGAGCCAATCAGAGAGGCGGGGGAGTGGGAGCGAAGGGGGGGAGGGCGAGGGGGGCGAGAGCAAGGGGGAGGGAGAATTCTGCTGAGCTCCGTGTGTGTGTGTGTGTAGTGTGTGTTGGAGGGCATGGTTTTTTTTTTATAGTTTGGCCGGCGTCGTGGCCCCGCCCCCTCGTCACGGCCGCACCCACACAGCCCATTTTGGCCACGCCCCCCGCTCCTCAGAACGCCGCCTGCAGATCGCAGTATAGCGCTCTGCACGCGCCGCCAGGTCACAAGGCGGGCGTGCAGTGGGGCCTCAGTGGGGCCGCAGCCTAAGGCTGACAGAGAGAAGAGATCTGTGTAAGTATTAATATTTCACACCAGGGTATTTGTGCCCCCGCAGGTTACCTTTATAATAAGGAATCTCTGAGACTGGCTGTGGCCAGCTTTTAATTGCACTGAATGACAAAACCGTACGCTTCATTTATTTAACCCCTTCAGTTCACATATTTCACAACGTTTAGTCCATATGACAATAAGAAATGACATATACTCAGTTAAGGTAGCTGCTAACCGGAGGTTACCGGGACGAGGTTGGCAGAATTGAATCATATTTTGATCAAAAGATGCAGCCAAATGACTCCTTTGTCACACAGACGTAGGATCTAAATGTAAACATGTGACTGGTATATTTTATCCCAATTTGGTAGGGGCGCAGGATCTGTTCTTTTGTTTTCCATAAATGAATAGCCTTGGCTGGGCTAGCTATCTTTCTGCCTTCCCTGTCACGTAAGTTCTAGTAAGATCCAGACAGTGACAGGCTATCCTGTGGGGGTTTCCCCCTCCTGCAGCCTCTGTGAGTGACAGAAGTGGAGATGACATGGGAGTCTGTGTCTGTCAAATAACGATGCAGAGCCTGTGCCCTCCCCATTTGCACTATATAGGAGGTATCCTAAATTATAGAGATGTAACCAGCCCTCACAGCGTGGGGTTCAGGCAGTTCCCTCTTCCCCCGCAAGGGATGAGGGTGTAAGCCAAGTCTCCTCCCAGCTGGGAGGCAGACGTGCTCAGCCCTCATGGGCTGGGTGCAACCACTTCTCTAGTAAGGCCTCATCATTACCAGCAGGCCTGTACCATCCAGGTGCCTGGAAGCTATCCTGACAACTGATTGCAATCGCTGTAAGAACATCATGCAGTGGCTGCTGAATAAAGACCATCCCTTTTTATATATCTGGCTGAGTCACAATCTATTAGACAGATGTATAGGGATAAAAGACTGTCATGGTGGGGATTGCCTTCATTTCTACTGGAGCCCACTATGGCTGGAGGCGCTGACACCAAGAAAGAACATCCAGGATCACCCCACAAGCCTGTCCTGTATCCCCAAGTCATCGCGGAACACTCAGCAATTGGCGGAAGCGTTGCTACAATTGGAGGCGCTGCTGAGATCTCAGAACTGGGGTGCCCTACTAAGCAGTCAAATTGTTAAAATAAATCCACACCATGTTCGTGCCCTCCCAACTACGAGGATCTCATGGAACGGATCCAAGATTAGGAGGTCATCCTCCAATTCCAGCATCCTGGGTCAAATCGTGACTCATCTAGAGAAGACGATCTATAACTCGCGCCAAAGAGTCCCACAAGGGTGAACCCAAGGGAGTCTCTGCTCCGAAGTTCAAAGAAACCTACATTACAGAGGATGACCTTCCTCCCAAACCGCCTACCAGCAAACCCAGCGCATCCGGGAGAACTTCCCCTACTTATAGGACCGATGGGGACCTCAGTAACGTCATCTGTTACCACTGTGGCCAGAAGGGTCACGTCACGGGCCTGCCCAGAGAAAAAAAACCTCCCCCACAAGGACTGTCCATCTTAATGAGCTGCGGAGTCCAGGCGTCCGAAACATCTTCCGTAACTGCCGAAACATTGTCTATATGGTAACTTGGGTACACGCAATAAAATTACAGTATAAGTCCAGAGGGAGCTAGGTTACTTAATACACTTAGGGCTTTTATATCACTGCCATTAAATGGGCTTGTGTGTCTGAGAGTAACAGGTTTCAGAAGTAACAGACCAGACTTAAGGGAAGCAACAGGGAATGTGACCAAGTCTGGTACTCCAGTACTACCCTGAGCACTAACTCATACATTCCCTGTCATATCCACAGCACCTCTCAGTTACACAATGTTCCTGCAATCTCTGGGGTACAATACTGCTGCTCTGTATACAGCCTCCAAAGTATTAAAGAGGAGGAAGAAACAATGCTACAGTAACATTATTATTATCCCATTAGCACAACAGAAGGAACCGCAGCCCAGGAAGATATGGGGGTTGTCCACATGTTACACAAAATCTGGTTACGTACCAACACTGGGGGGTGGGCTGTAGGGGGGGAAGTATCTCAACCACTACACCAGCTCTGCTCCAATGGTATTTTGGGGTGAAAGGTGTGTTGATCTTTTACCTTTATGTTTTATCAGATCCTAAACATATAGAACTAAAGAAATCAACTCATCATCAGTGTTTCTGAAGATGTCTTTCAACGTGTCCCTCAGCACTGAGACACCAGAATCATTGTATAATGCTACAGTGAAACCAAGACCACCCATTGGAAAGGTCACTGTGATATCCGTGAGCTTCCTCACCTTATTCATCTGTCTCCTTGGCTTGGTCGGGAATGGAGTCATTATTTGGCTTCTCTCTTTCAGAATAAAAAGGAACCAGTTCACAGTTTATATCCTAAACTTGGCCGTGGCAGATTTCCTTTTCCTAATTGGTTGTGGCATATACACAATGTACATTATCGGCATATTAGTTGTCAAAAATATACCAGCCACAGCTGACATATATATTGGCATTCTTTTGGAGATGTTGGCCAAGACGGGATTTAATGCCAGTTGCTACCTGCTGGCTGGGATCTGTGCGGAGAGATGCCTTTCCGTTCTCTTCCCTTTCTATAACAGCATCTTGCGCCGTTCTCTTCCCTTTCTATAACAGCATCTTGCGCCCAAAGCACCAGGCCGCCATTGTTGCTGCATGTCTGTGGGGTCTGGCCACCCTGACCATGGCATTGGAAGTCTTTGTCTGCAAGGATGATGGAAACTACCTAAGCAAAGGGGCTGAGAGGTGTATACCAGTCATCATAGTCACCTCCACCGTGTTTGTGCTAGTGCTTTTACTTATGGTATTTTCCAGCATGATTCTTCTGATTGAAATCCAGAAGACCTCGAAGTTCTGCCGGCCTCCACGGTTTTACATTGTTATCCTCCTCAGCTCCTGGTTTTCTTTGTTTCAATCATTCCTGCACGGGTGCTCAGTCTGCTGATATTCTTTGACGTTGTCAGATCCAAGACGCTTCCTCTCATCTTCTACTTCATAATATCGATCTGTACAGCCATCCACTGCACTGCCAACCCTTACATCTACATTACGGTGGGCAGTTGGAGCAAGAGAATTCCTCTCAAGATGGCCGTGGAGAAGATGTTCCAATGAGGAAACATACCTGTACCTACCCACAGGAACGAATCACAGCTTCAAATAAGAATACAAAAAACCGAACTGCTTTCTAAACCAAGATGTATTACCCAAGAAACAATATGCGAATGTTTTATTTGTATCCCTGCGTTTGTGCGGTTCATTCCTTCAGGAAAGAGTGAGGATCGAGAGGGAGTTACCTGCATTGGGAGGTGGACACGTTCTAAAAACTTCCTTACTCAGCTTTGCATGGTGCTGTGTGTGGAAGCTGAATAACTTGAAGGAAAGGCAATGCGAGTTTTACACTATGCCTTAAAGCTGCCGTTCCAGCTGCCATTTTACATTTGTTTGTTTTTTCCATTCAATATGTGCATCAATACAATTTGCACACAGACAGGTGATTAGCTATGTTACAGATTGATCCGTTCTCCTGTAATCGATCGCTATTTAATTCAGTTATTGCTGGACTACATTACCCACAATGCAAAGTTCTGTGGGGAAGATCATGTGACTGGGCAGTTACTAGATACAATGGGTGCACTTCTAGAGAGAGTGCGGGGCTCAGCAGCCAGAGCCAATCAGAAGGGAAAGTGGCTTTGTAAATGGTTTCTATGGAAACAAAAATGCTTCCTACATTAGAAACATTAAAAATGTCTTTAATTTTATTTTTATTAATGCTACAAGTATTTTCTCATAGTTTAGAACTGATTTATTTAAAGACACACGTAGGATATTGCTTGAACGGCTGCTTTAATATGTGTGTGTGCCTGTCTGACACACCAGCACCCCTCGCCCCACACACACGCATTTTGAATCTGGGCCACAGAGAGAGAGCGAGAGGTTGGTGCTAATTTGGCATTAGACTCTGAGACACATTAGCACAGAGCCGCTCCTATACATTAATGATGTTATATTCAGTAAAGCTGTGTGTCACATTACCGATTCCCGCACTCTGCAAAGTGCTCGCAATGCGGTGTGACCAGTTTGCCATAATTACAACGCACGGCCACATACTGTGCTTAGCAATGGTACTGTCAGGGTTAAATCGCGGGGCATTGTGCGCTCAAAGGAAACGGGGAGATTAGTGACAAATAAAATGCAGAAAGTCCGTCTTCCTGTGAGAGCTAAAGCCAGAGTATTACAATGCAAAATGCAGCGCCCCAGCACGTGGCTGCGTTGTGTTTCAGTGAGGGCTGCGCTTTCCAACTTCAAACTGAGCGCTTAGATTGGTGGAGGATTGCCATATAGGTCACGGCGCCCAGATAGTGCCCAGATAGTGCCCAGTTAGTGCCCAGATAGTGCCCAGTTAGTGCCTAGTTAGTGCCCAGATAGTGCCCAGATAGTGTCCAGTTAGTTGCTGCTTGGAAGAGATGGGCAAACATTTCGGAAATTCAACCCCAAATAGCTTTTTTCGCCTAACTTAACAAACCAAGTGAGAGAGGGAAACATCTGTGTTCAACATGGAGCACACCTGAGATACTGGACAGTGTGCTAATTTAGGCCAGGTAAATATACCTAATTAGGATATTTCCCAGATATCTCAGGTGTGCCCTTTTTTGTTGTATAAATGTTTCTTGGGGGTAGTAAAATGTAATTTGGGGCTTTTATCAAAGAAAATGCTCTCCCTCTCTCCCTCCCCTCTCTCCATCCCTCCCCCTCTCCTTCCCCTCTCTCCATTCCTCCCTCTCTAACTCCACCTCCCTTCCTCTTTCTCAACCCTTTTCCCCACCATCTTTCCCCCTTCCCTCTCTCTCCATCCATCATCATCATCATCATCATCATCATCATCATCATCATCATCATCATCACTCATCATCATCATCATCATCATCATCATCATATTCCATCATCATCATCATCATCATCATCTTTTTTCCCTCCCTATTTTCTCCTCCCACCCCTCGCTCTCCCTCTCTCACATCTTTCCCCTGTCTATCTCCCCAATCCGACTCTCTCCTCCTCCCACCCCCTCCTTCACTCTCCTCCATTATCTTTCTCTGTCTCTCTCTCCCACTCCTCTCAAACTTCTCTCTCTCCCAATCTCTCAACTATCCTCCCCCTCCCTCTCTCACCCTCTTTCTATCTTTGCACCCTTCCAACCACTCTCTCTTTCTCTCCCCTCCTCTTCTCTCCACTCTCTCTCCCTCTCCCCTCCTCTTCTCTCCACTCTCTCTCCCTCTCCCCTCCTCTTCTCTCCACTCTCTCTCTCTCCCCATCCCAGACCATCTCTCCTTCTCCCTCTCCACCCTATCTCCATTCCCTCCCCCACTAGCTCTCTATCCCCCACCTTGGACCCTGTTTCAGGTTTTAGAGTGTCAGCTCTTCAACCTGTGCATTGTACATGCAATGAATTTATTGTATGACAATAAAGAATTGATGTGTGTTTTACCTTCCCAGGAGTGCTATCCAGTGGAGATTCTCAGGCTATGAGTTTCAGGGGGGACTTTCCGGTAAAATTGTTGTCAGATTGTGTCAAGGTCCACTGTTACTGGCGACCCCAAAAATGTAGCCAGGAATCAGGTCAGATTCCCGGGTACCTATAGGCACATCTACCGGTCAAGTTCCTCCCTTGAAAACAGTTACGCGACTCACCGCCAGGTTTCCCTGCTTCAGAACAGACCAGAAAGGTAAAACGGGGCATAGGGATTTGTGTATCCTGGGTACGGCCAAGGGACCATAAGTTAGTGAGGGTCCCCCAGTATATACCCAGAACATCCGAACCCGGTATAGGGGTTCGGAGTGTCTCCAACCATCCATGAGGTTGCGAGAGTGAAATTATTTCTAAGTCCAGCTTCGGTACATTGGGAGCAACTCTGAAACTTAACCTAAGCGTTATTGAAGAAACTTTTCAGTAAACTTCTTATAGGATGGTCTAGGAGCTAATTCCTTTCTCCTCTATTCTACTACACATTTTTGGACACTTGAGGCTTCCGTAGTCAGTGGAAGCAAGCTGCAGACACAGCCGCGTGAGAGGTTACCATCACCTCTGATTCCGGACGCGGAAGAGAGCACAGCTGAGAGGCGGCTTGCCACCACGACAGCGGGAACGGAGGGTCTTGTTATTGATTTTACATGTGAGTGCCATCTAATGTTGTTTTTAATGTTTAAATAAACTAGCGATTTTTAAAAGACACCACTGACCCCCTGCTGTTGCCTTACTTCACCCACCATCGCTTGTTGCACCGGAGAGGGAGGGAAGGCTAAAAAGGAAGGACAGTGAAGGAAACACTCCATTCAACACCCTGCCTGCCAGCAGATGTGTGCACTGCACCACAGATAAGCCTACGAGAGGTACCCCACAGATACCTTTGAAGGATTGGGCTTACACATGGCCGTGTAAGTTTTATATATTATTCTCTCCTTGACCCCATCCACCACCTTTTAGAAACTATCTGAGCCAGCAAGAACCACCAGGCACAAGATACCCTTACATATATTTACTCACACAGGGCCGTGTGACTATTATTTTACCTGATTAACTTATTAAAACACTCCACGTCCACTTTTTATAAGGTTTTGAAAAGGTTTTATAAGATTTTAGATTAGCAATTTGATAACTGTGACTGAAGACTGTTGTGCTTTTTTTTCTCTGACCTCCTGCTCCCCCTATTCTTTGTTTGTTCCCATACTTAACCTAAGCATTATTGAAGCAACTTTTCAGTAAACTTCTTATAGGAAGGTCTAGGAGCTAATTCCTGGTCAACCCGAGGATTTTCTGTGCTATTTTAACTTGGAAAGGTTAGTTTGTAGCCCAGACCCCTGTTGTGTTCCTCTGCATATTGTAACTCACTGTGTGTACGTCTGTTTCTAAGGAATAAATCACAATATGTTTTACTTCTTGGTTTCCCTGAGTAATTGATCCCGGTATAAAGGTGTAATTACCTGGTCTCCGGTCACGCAGTAACGTGACATAATGTAGATACTGTATGGACGCAGGATTCCTCTTACATCCGGGAACATTCTCAGGGATACTGTGGCCTGAATGTAGCAGCAGATACAGAAATATGTTTAACATGAGAAAATATAAACCCAGAAAAGAGTTAAAATAAACTACTAAAGAGTTTCTCAGATGTGAGATCCCCCGAGATACAATGTAAGAAATGTTTCCTCCGTCCCATGAGACTGAGCAGAAATTAGTAACTTTAATTAGTTCCCCAGACAGGTGACAGGGGGCAGTAGTGAGCTATATAAGGCAGAGCTGTGTGAGTGAGAGACACACTGCGCATCATACACTGACTCACACAGCGTGTGATCACATACAGGTAAGAGAGGCACATATGGCTGTGTCTAATTCCTCCGAAAGGGCTTGTAGAGACTACAGCAGAAAACATCACATCCTCACCCAGCACAGGAACAGCTCCCTCCCCAGCACAGGATGCTCTCTGGTGAGTAATGATACGCAGTATATTTGTGAACAACTACAGCAGTAAAATATTATCGCACATGATTTGCACAGATTAGGAATTATTCACTTCATATATAACTCAGGTTTCATGTATTGTTTCTGCTCCTTATTCATTGTGCTGTGAGCTGCTTTTTTATTCTATGTTATAATTAAACTGATCTCTTCTCCAGCATTGATTCATGTGTTCAATTGTGTTACTGTGTATCCTCTCAGCATGTTTAATATTATGTTACTGTGTATCCTCTCAGCACCTGTAATATTGTGTTACTGTATATCCTCTCAGCACCTGTAATATTGTGTTACTGTATATCCTCTCAGCACCTGTAATATTGTGTTACTGTGTATCCTCTCAGCACCTGTAATATTGTGTCTTTCTTGGATTTCCAATACAGGTGACTACATGATCAACACAAACCAGGAAAACCAAACAATATCACATGAATTCTTCCTTCTTGGATTCTCTGATTTCCCAAAGATTCGGTACATATTAATCCTAATATTTTACCTCATTTATCTCATGACTTTGACCGGAAACCTTCTCATTCTTGTTCTTATCCACAATAACTCCCGTCTTCACACCCCAATGTATTTCTTCCTTGGTAACCTGGCGTGTTTGGACGCCGGCTATTCCTCTGTCACTGTCCCTCGGATGCTCGCTGACTTACTCACTGAAATTAGGACAATTTCCCTAACGGCTTGTAGAGCTCAGGTATTTTTCTTTATGACTTTTGCCAGTTCTGAGATCTTCCTGCTGGCAGGGATGTCCTATGACAGATACGTTGCCATCTGCCACCCTCTGCATTACAGTCACGTCATGTCTTGGGAAGTCTGTGTCCAACTGGCCTCAGTGGCGTGGGCTCTTGGATTCTCCGACTCATTGATACATACACTTTGTACACACAGGTTGACATTTTGTGGTCCAAACATCATCCAGAGCTTCTTCTGTGACCTGCCCCTCCTGTTACAGCTCTCGTGCACTGACACCTTCATAAACATCCTGCTCATATTTCTTGCAGCATTTTCTTTAGGCTTATTTGCCTTATTAATCACTTTTATACCATACATACACATATTTCGTACAATCCTGAGGATCCCGACCAAAGAAGGGAAACACAAAGCTTTCTCCACCTGCGCATCTCACCTGTCTGTGGTCTTTATCTATTATGGGACTATTTTATTTACATTTTTACGTCCTGCACCAAGTCACCCTGGTATTAGTGACAATCTGGTGTCTGTTATTTATACAGTTATTACCCCTTTATTAAACCCATTAATTTACAGTCTGAGAAACAAGGAGCTCAAAGGAGCACTTAGAAATACTCTGCACAAACACTTTCACATAGCAACAGACATTAGGCTGAGTTTATAGATGAGTTCTGGATTCACGTCAAGGTGAGAAAGGTATGTGAGGGATCTGTAGGTACTATATACTGTGCTAGTGTTACATAAGGATTGAAGAATTCCTGAGGTTTCCTGTTGGGCAGAATGTCTCCTTTTTATATATCTAATATTGAAATATTACATGTACAATTTGGGAATAAAAGGCTTTGGATAATGCAGGTGTGTATGTGGTTACTCAGGTCAGAAAGTAAAGCAAAGAAAATACTAATAAGGGATAATATCTCCCAAAGGTGCCTGCCCCTAAGTAAGTGGGGCCACACACAAGGAATCAGTGACAGAAATATAAAGGGCAGCTCTCAATCAGCGCAACTCAATGTTTGCTGATTCCTGACAAGGAATAAATTCAGCAACTGATTTTCCAAAGGAATCCCAGCATTTTTATTCCCAGGAGCAGGCAGAGGATGCAGTGTTTCTGGCGTTAGTGGATCCTTTGTCAGGGAAGGGAATGGATTAAGGATGGTCCGTACAATTCAGCATCCTGTAGCTCAGTCTCTCACTGCTATTTCTGTGTTACATTTAATATTAATCAGGTTTTTTCAACAATTTCCCCAGAAGATAATGAAGTAAAAGACCTGGAAGCAGTAAGCGCTGTTTCTCATTCCTGTCTCAGCTGCTTATCAGAGGGGAACCTGCTGCATGTATAGTACGTATGTATAGAACAGCCCTGTGCCTTACGGGGACCCTGCACAGTACATGGGAATATCATATAAATCATGGATACTGCATCATGTACAGTATAAAAATATATTTATTTTCACACACAGGTACACACACACACAAACACACAAACACACACATACAGTTTATACATTTTTATCATATAATTATATTCCTCTATATAATAGTAACGAGCTCCTGTGTATATAAATGTGATTTCCTCTAAACATTTTGGGGTAGAAGTGTATAACCCGCCTATTATAAATAGCAGAGAACATAACCCTTCCTGCAAACACTGAGAGTAACGCAGAGACACTTCCCTAGCAGGAGATATTCAGGTCATTTCTAAGGACTGATAATATTCTGTGTGGGGAGGAGGGAGGCTGCAAAATGGGGCAAACCCAGCACTTTTACACAACCCGCAGAGGGCACTGTGAGAATGAAGCTGTAATTACCTGAGCCCCCCGTTATCTGTCTGATCTCTGTACAGGGGCACACATGCCGTAATGCAGAGACGTTGATACTCACTACCTGTGTGTACATCTGCTGTCACCCATGTATGTGTGGGTACTTACAGTATGGCTTTATCATAGAATAAAACAGGAAGGGTATCGCAGACCACATAGTATTATCCCACTTCTCCTGCAGCATTCACGTGATGAGAGCTGGCACATATATACCAGAGGAATGTATACTGTATACACGAGGTATATAAACATACACACACACTGTTATAATGTATCAGTATTGGGAAATAAGTGTTTCATTTATCTTCATCATTGTATGTTGTTATAAAATGATGTACTGTTTTTCAACGATTGGTAATATGTATTGGGAAGGAAGAGTAATTCAGAGGTGTGCTGTATTTTGACACTGATAATTTTTATATGAGATATGTATGATTGTTTGAATGATTTATAGTGATTCTATTACAATCTAATTTAGTGGGGCTGTAAGAAATCCAAGTTAGCAATAATTATATTGTAACGAATGAATCTGTTATCAAAATCAGAATGTTAAAGTATACAGTATAATAGTCTGGACTTTAGTTCATAAATACATATTTGTCTGATATATATATATATCAGAACAAAACAAAGATAATAAAGGAGCGCCTAATAAAACAACCTGCCTAACCGTGAGTAGGTAGCCTACTGTGTTAAAACAACCTATGGGGTGGCCAAGGGAGGTTAATATAAAATAGAACCTATGTAACTATAAGATAAAACATGTTATAACAATAATAATTTTAACATAGAATATGCATAACGAAAAAATGTATTGAAAAAATGGAAAAAATATAAAATATAAAAAATATATAAAAAATATATATTCAATGGAAAAATCCCCCCCAAAAAAAAAAACATTTTAAAAAACTTTAAAAACCTTAAAAATCACAGAGTCCTGTTCCAGATAAATGCATCCTGGTATACTGTAGGCAGCCCGTTTGAAAGGGATCACAACTCCCTATGGATACCTATGGAAAAAAAGAGAAAAAAACAGGCGCACACCTAGTGCATTAAAGTATAACAATAAGTTTATGGAACATTAAAAACAGACACATGCCCACTCACAAGTGTCACAGTAATATATGCAGTTATGAGATAGGCCCTCATAAGCCAGTGGTAGCGTCCGGGCTATCTTATAACTGCATATATTACCGTTCCATAAACTTATTGTTATACTTTAATGCACTAGGTGTGCGCCTGTTTTTTTCTCTTTTCTTCCATATATATATATATATGTATTATCTGATTGTATGTTCAGTTATTGTACATTGGAGACTAAGTAAAAGGTCAGATCTATTCTGACAGACAGAATTGACCCAAAAGGTCAATTTGTGGTCTAAAGTTGTTGAACAGCTGTAAGTCCTAACTGGGGAAAATGCTGCATAAGACTTTTCCATTCAGCAAGTTTGAAACTACTTATATGTTCAGAGGTAGTTCATATGACATCAGTAATGTAGGTGAATACCATGTTTTGATATAACATTGTACAGGGTAAAGTGGCTGACTGGGTGGGTCTTTTTGGATAAATACAGCAGTGAGTTTAGTAAGCTTCAGAAGAAAGGCCAGAGGAAGAAAGGACAGAGGAAGGAGTTGGGAGGAAAGCAGGTGGCCAGGCCGAAGAGTGATAATACCACGAAAAGGAGAAAAGACATGTTAATTCCTGGAGAGAATATCAACATGTCTTTTCTCCTTTTCATGGTATTATTGTTATCCCAAACCCTTGAATAGCCCATACATGGATTAATCTCCTTACATTATATTACTTATATTGTACAGTAGCATTTATTGTGTTTCCAGTGCAGATATAGATATATACATAGAATTATACAATTAACGCACAAGATATGAACACTTACTTATTTTGGGAAATAAAGCAGTCAGGTACAGGACTGGCAATTCATTCAGGATACAAAACAAAGTCACAACGAATAACACTGGGTATAGGGCTGACCCTCATTTATATAGGGTTTGAGTCCTATACCCTAGCATGGGATTTCAACACACTAAATCAAAGGCGTCTTTGGGTCTACCAGACTGATCACTGGCCTATAATAGCCTTTGTTAAAGGTGTGACACACAATACTTTGCACAAGTACCCAGGGATTGTTCTCCTCCGCCCTGGTATTCACAAGCAGGGCGGGCAAGAGCCTTTGACTAGGGGCCTATTGTAGACCACTTGTCGCACCCTGACCATTAGCATATTACAGAGCCCATATCTTTTCCTGGGCTTTTATGCCAGACACAAAATACAATATATTTTGACAATCAATCATGGTTATATCAAAATAATCAGTTCCGTTGGGCCGAACGGGCTAGAACTTGCCAGACCCTAATGCCGGAGGGTACTCTCCATTGTGGCTAAGTTTCTGTTCAGGGCCCACCTATGGAGAAACTGCAAAATGGAGCCTGCAAAGGCAGGAAAAGGGACAAAGGGCCATAAACACAGAATTAACATTAACACTTTCCGTCCTGCATAGATCCCAGTGTGAGTGTTGGTGCAGACACTGGAATGGGGAACAATACATCTTTACAGGGGAATACACATTTGGGTGCTGAAGCTGGGTAAAAACACATTACTGGGCCACAGTCCAGTTAACCCCTTGCCTCCCAAGTGAGGTCAGGGTGTGTGGCCATATGGGGTGAAACCCCTTTAATACCGGGCCAAACCCCCTCTCCCATAACACAGGGCTCCAGAGTAAGAGGGGAGCAGGGCTCCAATGTGAGAGGGGAGCAGGGCTCCAGTTTAAGAGGGGAGAAGGGATCCAGCATAAGAAGGGAGCAGGGCTCCAGTATAAGAGGGGTGAGTGTGACCCTCTACTTCCAGAGTTACAGACCCAGATATGGGGTGCCGGTATGTCCTTCATTATTTAAATGTCCAAAGTCACGGGACGATTTTAAAATGGCG
Source organism: Ascaphus truei (assembly GCA_036426205.1). Classification (NCBI taxonomy): domain Eukaryota; kingdom Metazoa; phylum Chordata; class Amphibia; order Anura; family Ascaphidae; genus Ascaphus; species Ascaphus truei. Next base: position 46,091 of record WSYH01000904.1, on the reverse strand, counting down.
GCGAGACTGGAATCTGATGCCCCATACCGGGGCCTGTAACTCTGGAAGCAGGGGGTCCTTGAGCCAGAAATCTAAGCGGTTAAGCTAAGGAGACCCCCTGCTCCCGCACACTATTTATAAAAATTTACATTAAAGCAGCTTCATTACCTTAGCAGCTATCCGCTAAGGCAATGTAGGGGGATAAAGGCACAATAGCAGGTTTATTGGGGACAATTGCCCCCAATAAACATTGCATTGTACCCACCCCCTGTGCACCCAACAACCCCTATACCCCCTGATATACATAAACTTTTTTTTAATGCACAGGAATGATACTAGAGGCTGGCGGGGCCCTCGGGTGGTCTCTGTGGATGTCTGGGGGCTTCCAGGTGGTCCCCACAGGTGTCCAGAGGCCCCACATGGGTCCCATGGTGGTCCCTTGGTGTCCAGGGGTCCTCAGGGGTATCCAGGGAAACCAGGACCCCCCCAAAGGACCACCCGAGCAGAGCTTCCTGAGACCCCTTCCAATTAAAGGTGAAGTCCAATGTCCTTTTCTTCTTTCTTTATCTTCACCTGTTAATTGTAATCCATTTGGGGTCTTCTATCTTCTTCTTCTGTCACATGGTACTTCAGCCAATTCGATTCAGAGATGTATATCCCAATCTGATTGGTTGTTGTTGACTATGTGACACCCTTTGGATGACTTCACATTCTTTCCCAAAAATTTATCTGCACATGGTCTACTACAGTGGTGCGCAAACTGGGGGGCTCACCCCCCTGGGGGGGCGCAAGATTGTTTAGTGGGGGCGCAGGCAGTCGGCAAAACCTGGCATCTGCGGGCCAGCAGACACCAAAACATGCTGTGCGTGGGCTGGTGCCCGGACAGGCAGGGGGCAGGCAAGCAGGCAGGGGGGCAGGGAGTCAGGGGGGGCAGGTGGACGGGCGGTGCTGGCTGCCAGAAGCAGAGAGAAAAGCAGTCGGTAGCGGCAATATCTCCTTCAGCCATTAGGTAGCGCTGTTCTGCACAGCTCATGCAGCACCGCCTTGCTGCATGCAGTGTAAAAAGGTGAGAGATTGAGTGTGTGAGTGTGTCATGGGGAGGGGGGTGAAAGAGAGACATGGTGAGATGGGAGGGGGTGAAAAAGAGACATGGAGAGGTGGGAGGGGGGGAAAGAGAGACATGGAGAGGTGGGAAGCGGTAAAAGAGAAATAGGGAAGGGGTGAAATAGAAATGGGGGAGGGGGTGTGTCACGGTAACTTGTGACAGGGTATAATATACACCAAAATATCTGGGTTGAATTGAATACGAGTTAGATATAATAAGTATAGTTTATTCCTTAAAGAAGGAGAACACACAAGATGATACAAATATCAGACAAGAAATGGACACTTACTTAAGGGTTGGACAATAAAGCAATCAGGTTACAGGATTGGCAATTCATTCAGCAATACAGGTTCAAATGAAGACATCACGAAAAAGCACGAAAGACACTGGGCATAGAGCTTACACTCGTTTATATGGAGTTTCACTCCTATACCCTGGCATTGAGTGCAAGTCATTGGAGGACAATTATCTGCACCCAATCCCTCCTTGTCACCTCACTTGAGAGGCAAAGTAATACCTGTCCACTGGGTGGATATTATTCTAATCAGGGGCTTATTTCCCTTGCCCCCTCCCACAAGGCTGGCTTATTGTAGACCACTTGTCTCCCCCCTGAGCATTAACATACCATTTGTCCTCTGGTTTTCCCGGGATTAGGCATATCAGACCCACAAGATAATACATATCTTAATATCTACACATATTAAAATAATCCATTCTGTGGGTCTGAGCGGGCTGAAATTGTCAAGGTCCTCATGCCGGAGGACCCTTGCCATAGTGGCCAAATATCAGCCTTCCACGACCCCCAGAACTGGAGATACAAAAATACAGTTTAAAAGCACATTGCAAAAAGTGGCTTTTTTCTGCCATGCATGTCAATGGCAGAAACCTAAATTTACCATTACCCTGACTCCTTTCTGTTGCCGCAAGAGGGTCACTATTTGCCATGGTATCCTGAAGGAACTAGGACTACATGGTGACCGAATCTCAGCCCTCTAGGTTGAACAGAGCCGGAGTTATGGGTTCCAGGTTTCTGCTCATTCTGACTTAGACGTTTTTTCACGCGGCTTCCCTCCATTAAAATCAATAGGGCCGGTGCCTCAATAGGAAATGCATGGGCCGGCGCCGCCATAGGATTCAATGGGACCTCCGCTACCATTGAAGTTAATGGGACACACACACTTTTTAACAGTTAACCGTACTCCGTTCGGTTGAGGGGAGAGGGCTGGAAATTGCCATGCAGTCATGCCGGAGCAGTGACTACATCCTTGCCAAATCCCAACCCTCGGGTCCCCACGGAACCGGAGTTATGGGTTTTCAGTTTACCCTGTTTCAAACTTAGTGTTTGAAAGCCACGCGGCTTTCTCCGCCATTACGGTCAATGGTATGACCCTCCTGGTCGGAGTGACCCTTTCTCACCGCCATTCATTTCGGACCCTGTTGGGGTCAAGTGAGGGGGTTCCTAACATCTAGGGACAAAAGGAATTTTATTTCTGGGTGCCCTAGAACAAAAGTTCCCACGCCAATTGGCCGTGAACTTGACCGAGGCCCTAGTTCCCACGCCAATTGCGCGATCAAAGCTCTTTTTTGACAATGTTGCCGCTCTTGCGGTTTTGCGGTCTGGCAGCCTGCCAGCTCGTCTCCGGAGGTCGGCTTCCAGGAATCCCCATTGAAATGCATTACTCCATTCACTTTCAATGGGGAACTGCCGCTCCTCCTCTCGAGCGCCACCTGCAGGTCTTCTACGGAAACGGGTCCAAATCGCCGGAATCTCCATAGGATTGTATTGAGCCCCAATGCCGACCTATGGAGAAACTGCAAAATGGAGCCTGCAAAGGTGGGAAAAAGGGACAAAGGGCCATAAACACAGAATTAACATTAACCCTTTCCCTCCCGCATAGATCCCAGTGTATGGGTTGGTGCAGACAAGGGAATGGGAACAATACATCTTTACAGGGGAATACACAGTTGAGTGCTGAAGCTTGGTTAAAACACATTACTGGACCGCAGTCCAGTTAACCACTTGCCTCCCAAGTGAGAGCAGGGGGTGGCCAAATGGGGTGTAACCCCTTTAATACCGGGCCAAACTCCCTCTCCCATGACAGGGTGAAAGAGAGACACAGGGTGGTGAAAGAGAGAAATGAGGGGGTGAAAGAGACATGGTGAGGGGAGGCAAAAGAGACATGGAGAGGGAGGGTGACAGAGACATGGGGAGGGAGGGTGAAAGAGACATGGGGAGGGAGGGTGAAAGTGCAACATGGGGGATAGAGACATATTGGGGGGAGAGAAAGACACTGGGAGGAAGGGGAGACACCGTGGGAGAAGGTGAGAGAGACACTGGAGGGAAGGGAGAGACACACACTGGCTGGAGGGAGAGAGAGACACTGGGGGAGGGAAAGTGAGAGAGACACTTGGGGGAGTGAGAGAGACACTAGGAGGAGGGAGAATGAGAGAGAGACACACTCGGGGGAGGGAAAGCGAGAGTGGGGGATGGGGAGACCCTGGGGGGAGGGATACAGAGACACAGGATGGGGAGTGAGAAGCACTGGGAGAGGGAGAGACTGGGTGAGTGGAGAGTGAGACTGTCGAAGAGGGAGAGAGGTCCTGATGTGGTGGGGAGAGAGAAAAATTAATAATACAGCATAAATGGGGACATTATTTGTCAAATATCATAATATTTATTTTTAAGTGATGTAATTTGTGTTATAAATACTTTTTTTTGATGTGTCCCGGTTTTTACTTTAGAAAGTCTGGTCACCCTAGCTGGCGGCCAACATCATGGTGCACACGGGGGGCTGCGGAGGTACGGCGGCTGAAATGAAATGGCTCCAAAGAGGCCAGGAGAGGCGCACTCCCCAGCGCAGTGACATCAAACGCGCTGCAGGTCTGGCCGGCACCGTGGAATGATTGATGTTGCAGCTGCACGCTTTGCTGTGTCTGCTGCTGCGGGGGAGAGGAGAGGGGAGGGAAGTTCTGGCGGGGAAGAGGTGGTTTCCCTTTCAGACCAATGAGCTTCACACCCACTGGTAGCCGGGCCTTCCAGCACCTGGAGGAGCTGGAGCAGGCTTGTAACAGGGATGTATCCCTGTTAACAAACTTGCCTCTAATCCAGCAGTGTGCTGGTTAATTGCACACCAGCAATTAACCAACTCCACGTGCCAGCTACACCTGTCTATTCAGAACTCTCTCAGAAATAGAGAAAACGTGGTGTATGTGGTGCTCAATAATTGAACCAGGTTCCATATGCATATGGTAATAAAAAGTGTTCCTTAAAAAAGCAACACAGTTACCATAGGCAGGAAAGTCAATCCGCGCTCATGCTTCCTAGATGGGATCTTGAAGTAGATCAACTCTCCCCTCTTGCTGCTACTGTGATGTGGAGGCACCCCTCCTCCACTGGTAACTTCCGTAGGAAGACTCCGACGTCAGAAGATATTGAAAAAGACACAGAAGCGCACCAAGGGTTAAGGAAGATGTATTAGACAAATAGTATAATAAAATGTAAAAACTTACACATCATATTAAATATGTCCAGTAGTGACCAGTGCATGAATGGTGAATCCAGGGGGATGGGTAGGCGCAGGAGGTATTGCCTGATGTTTGCCGTTCAGTCCCGCACGCTGGGGCTGGCGTGCCCGGCAAGGCTCAGATATTACTTCCGGGTTGCGACTGTCGCAGGACCCGTATGGAGCTGCCCTCCGATCGCCTGTGTAATTCACGTCCCACTCGAGCAGGTAAAACCAGCTCAAAGCTTCGTAGGAAGCTGGGACTTGTACAACCAAACGTCTGGACACCAACAAGTACTGTATATACTCCGCAATGCATTTCACACTATTCAGTGCTTCATCAGGCTGTGTAGAGACACCTATGGGGGGGCCTTTTATGCAGACACTCCGATCCAATTACCCAAATAAATAATGAAAAAACTAAGTGTAAACGTAAGATATACTATAGATACAGAGTATCTAACAAGCTGGAAGTGTATGTAAACACTTACCTAAGGATATGGGATAATTGCTAGTGTGTGTATAATTCCACAACACAAAGGTACCATATAAAGATCAATTGAGAGGAGTGTTGAAATCCCATACTGCTAAAGGCTGTCCCTGTAGGTGTTGAATACATGCTTAATCATACATAAATAGTAGCCCTGTCCTTGATAAAGGCAATCTATTTGCTGAAACGTTGGACCTTTGGTGGCACAATAAATTGCACCTTTAGAAAGACCGTGTGCCTGCTTCCATTCCTTTCCTCCCCTTATCTTCCCCATCCCGATCTGTGCCCCCCCCCCTTCACCTGCCCTTATTAGACGCATCATGGATGTACCACATACTAGTCAATTTTTACAATGCATCAATAATAGATATAGGAAAACAGAGATACTTAACAAACTATTCTCTGATCAACCTCTTATTGAGGAAATGTGCCCAAATTACCTGACCAAATGGACAGTCTTCATAAACTAATAGAGAAGGAGACTCGGTCCTGGTTGGATATGATCGCACTAGAGGAATATGCTAGATGTGGTCGTATCCCCAGAGGCTTGAGATTCCGGAAGAAACCCACCTATGGTACTGATAATGAAGATTTTATCAAGGAATGGGAAAGACTTCTTGACCATTGTTCATTTGAGTTAATTAGATTGTTGGTCTTGGAGAGAAAGAAGGAATTGACAGATCTTGACTCCAAGATTACACAGATTAAAAATGAGATTTTATCTATGTCCTGTTTAGATCAACTCCTGCAACTAACAGAGGACATGTGTTCCAAATTAAAGAAATTTGAAAATCAATTATTGGCCACCAAGAAAAGAAAATTCTTGAGGGACAAACTTTATTATTCTCTAAACCAACAGAGAACGTGGGACAACTCAAGAGACAAAAAATACCAGAACATGTAAATACTAATTCTCATAGAAACAAAAAACATCATAGATATCTGTCTAGAATACCTAGAGATCCCAATTTTCACCACACCAATTCACACTTTTTTCATACATATAGGTATATACCACAAGATCATAGGGAGAATACCTCATATAGACACCATGGGGTTACCATACTGGACCGCCCCCCCCCCATTGGAAATATCAAAAATCAAGAAATAATAAAAACTATCAGAAATATCATTACTCACGGGAACGTAACCCCAGAGAACCCCATAGGGACTTAAGGGGAACTATGACCCAACAAGAAAATAAAAATAAGAATAAAAATCAAAATACTAACAGAGACCAAAAAGATACACAAATCCCATTGCAAAACAGATATGAGGTGTTAAACACTCTGCCTGAAACACAAAATGAGGATTTTTTAAACAGATTGTCTCACTTGGCTCAATCGATACCAACTTGGGATCCAAACCACCCACCAGAGACCCAAAAGAAAGTATCCAGAAAAAGAGAGAGTTCCGAAGAGGAACAAGGGGGAGAGGAGGAATCACCACATCCCTCCAAAAAACCTACCCAGATAATAATACACTAATTAACAATGGTATTTTTAATTTATCCTCTATTACCATTGATAATACTCCTGTCTGTGCGGGAGGAGCGTGACACGGGGAAGGGGCACAGAACCATTTGCAGGAACTCTCGCTGCAGATCTTATGCTGTAAATAGCTGTACATGGCTCCTGAAAGTCTGTATACAGCAGCTTCACATGCCAGTAGTATTATTAAATAAGCGCTTGGACAATGGACCCTGCTTAAAGCTACAGGTCAAGCTGCCGTTTATTTTTCCAATTCTTTTTTTTCCATTCAATATGTGCATCAATACAATCAGCGCACTGACACGTGATTATCTAAGCTGCAGATCAATATGTGCATCAATACAATCTGCACACTGACACGTGATTAGCTAAGCTGCAGATCAATATGTGCATCAATGAATCTGCACACTGACACGTGATTAGCTAAACTGCAGATCAATATGTGCATCAATACAATCAGCGCACTGACACGTGATTATCTAAGCTGCAGATCAATATGTGCATCAATACAATCAGTGCACTGACACGTGATTAGCTAAGCTGCAGATCAATATGTGCATCAATACAATCTGCACACTGACACGTGATTAGCTAAACTGCAGATCAATATGTGCATCAATACAATCAGCGCACTGACACGTGATTATCTAAGCTGCAGATCAATATGTGCATCAATGCAATCTGCACACTGACACGTGATTAGCTAAGCTGCAGATCAATATGTGCATCAATACAATCTGCACACTGACACGTGATTAGCTAAGCTGCAGATCAAGACGTGCAACAATACAATCTGCACACTGACACGTGATTAGCTAAGCTGCAGATCAATATGTGCATCAATACAATCTGCCCGCTGACACGTGAATAGCTAAGCTGCAGATCAATATGTACATCTGTACAATCTGCACATGACAGGTGATTAGCTAAGCTGCAGATCAATATGTGCATCAATACAATCTGCACACTGACACGTGATTAGCTAAGATGCAGATCAATATGTGCATCAATACAATCTGCACACTGACAGGTGATTAGCTAAGCTGCAGATCAATATGTGCATCAATACAATCTGCACACTGGCACGTGATTAGCTAAGATGCAGATCAATATGTGCATCAATACAATCTGCACACTGACACGTGATTAGCTAAGCTACCGATCAATCCGTTCTCCTGTAATCGATCGCCGAATCGGGGGTTTTTTAATTCACTATTATGGCTGCACAAGGGTACCCAGGATGCAAAGTTCTGTGAGGAAGATCATGTGACCAGGCAGACACTAGATACAATTGTTGACTGCTAGAGAGAGGGCTGGGCTCAAGAGAAGAGGAAGGGGGTGTGACTTTGTAAATGTTTCTATAGAAACAAAAATGCTTGTTACATTAGAATGCATTAAAATGTTTTTTTTTTTTAAATGCTACAAGTATTTTCTCAGAGCACAGAACTGATTTATTTAAGAAAAACACATGTAGGATATTGCTTGAATGGCAGTTTTAAAATGTAAGTGGACGTGTCACATGTCAGAGAGACATAAAATATCCCTCTTACTGCACATAAACGTGTTTATATAAAACCCTAAGATCTCTTGTTCCTACTATAACCCCTACGCTCTGACACATTTTTAACTCCTCCCTCTACTCTGGTACCTTTTCCTCCTCATTCAAACATGCAACAGTTATACCATTACTCAAAAACAGCAAGCTTGACCCTACCTGTCTTTCTAACTATCGACCTGTCTCCCTCCTGCCTTTTGCCTCTAAATTCCTTGAACGTATTGTATTCACTCACTTGATCCACTTTCTCAACACCCATTCTCTCCTAGACCCTCTACAATCTGGCTTCTGCACTGCTCACTCCACTTAAACAGCCCTCACTAAAATAACTAATAACCTCCATGCTGCCAAAGACAGAGGTCATTACACTCTGCTCATATTACTCGACCTCTCTGCAGCATTTGACACCGTGGACCACCCTCTTCTCCTTCACATTGTCCATACTCTTAGTATTCGGAACAAAGCTTTATCCTGGATCTCCCTTTACCTCTTCCATCGTACTTTCAGTGTCTCTTCTGCCAACATGTCCTCCTCCTCTATCGATCTCTCTGTGGGGGTACCCCACGGGTCTGTCCTGGGACCTCTTCTCTTTTCTCTGTACACACTTTCTCTTGGTGACCTAATCACATCTCTTGGGTTTAAATATCACCTCTATGCTGACGATACAAACATTTACCTTTCAACCCCTGACCTTACACCTGCTGTACAGACCAAAGTTTCTGAATGTCTCTCTTCAATATCATCCTGGATGGCAATCTGCCGACTTAAACTTAACATGGCAAAAACAGAGCTCCTCATACTTCCTCCCAAACCTGGCCCTACTACCTCCTTCCACATTACTGTTGGAAGTACCATCATTCACCCAGTAGCCCAAGCACGCTACCTAGGGGTCACATTCGACTCATCTCTCAAATTTTCCTCTCACATTCAAAATGTTTCTAAAACCTGTCACTTTTTCCTTCGCAATATAACAAGATACACCCTTTCCTCTGTAACTCGACTGCTAAAACTTTGACTCAGGCCCTCATTCTCTCCCGTCTTGATTACTGTAACCTCCTGCTGTCCGGCCTTCCTGACTCTCACCTGTCTCCCCTACAATCTATCCTAAACGCTGCTGGCAGAATCACTCTACTCTTTCCTAAATGTGTCTCCCCTGATGAAATCCCTCTCCTGGCTTCCTATCAAATCTCGCATCTCACACTCAATTCTCCTCCTCACTTTTAAAGCTTTACACTCTTCTGCCCCTCCTCACATCCCATCCCTAATTTCTCGCTATGCACCATCCCAACTCTTGCGTTCTGCTCAAGGATGTCTTCTCTTTGCCCCCTTTGTATCTAAAGTCCTCTCCCGCCTTAAATCCTTCTCTCTGACTGCCCCACACCTCTGGAATGCCCTTCCCCTCAATACCCGACTAGCACCCTGCCGTCACATGTTCCGCCGCTCTGCTGCCACCTCTGCTTGTCTCACCGTCTTGGCAGAGCGTCACTCTCACAGACGCCGTGCATCCAGTGTGCTCGTGACCCCTGCTCTCTCCTCGTGGACTTCCCCGGCTGCGCACACAACGCAGAAGTGGCTATCACCCTCCGCCCGACACTGCTCGGCTCAGTTTTCTTCAATGCAGTCAGAACTCCCAAAGTTTGTAACGGTGAATGCCTACACCGCAACACCCTATGCGTTTCGTGAAAGTATTCACTTCCTCAGGGGTATATGATGTGGATAAGCATATCTCATTATCAATTAGTCTATGTGAGATATGCTTATCCACATCACATGCCATACAGGATTAAGGTTATCCAAAGTGCTGTGTGGCATCCTGCTTGTCGTATGTAGGATTCATAGTTACATAGTAGATGAGGTTGAAAAAAGACGTACGTCCATCAAGTTTAACCTATGCTAAATTTAGACAACAGATACTTTATTCTATATCTATACTTACTTACTTCCAATTTTTTCTCTCCGGACAAGATATTCTGAGTCCCCGCTCCCTGTCACTGAGACTGTTGTCTTTTTTACTTAGTATTTTTACATTATTATTAAATTAGTTTTCTAGCTATTCATAAGCAGTGCCGTCACATGGGCACGCTGGGCAGTTGCCTGGGGGGCCCCACGAGCATAGGGGCCCCGCGCTAATCTATGCACTGACCAGAATGTAACACTAATTTTCCGATCACCAGCCTCAACATTCAAATCTCCCGCTAACTCGGTAGAAAGAGAAAAATGACGCCTTGTAGCGGAGAGTCGGCATGTCTGCAATCACGGGAGAAATGTTGCAGTTTTTATTGCTTGCAATGTTATGGAAGCAGAATATTGTAACGGATTCGCAGGGGGCAATTAACGGCTGGGGACAGCAATTGCTGTGTAGGCCGGGCCCGGTGCACTGCTTTGCCCGGGGCCCATAATGCTGGTAAGACCGCCCTGTTCATTAGGTGTTTAGTTTTCTGTTCGGAGGAAATCTATCTGTTTGTCAGCGTATGTTTTATTTGTCTATGTATCTGGAGGCTCCCGGGTCATTTAAACTGGACATTCTATATGGTCAGATTTTACTATCTGCCAACTGGACTTTTTTCTAGGCGCCGGAATATTTTTTGTTTCTTATACTGTATTTATTTTATGTTTACCAGACTCCTCTTACCCAACTTGAGGGGCCTTCTGCAGATCTCATTACATTTCACCCCCCCTCAAACATCTATTTTTTGTTGTTGCAAAAGGGCAATAAGCCTAGGGACATCCTTGTCAATCTGCTTGTGGAAAAACTGGTTATTTATAAAACCAGGTAGCAGTGTTTGGAAGGGAAGATCCCAATGAAAACCGTGGGGATGTTCCGGGCGCTGGAGCTCTCCCGTTACCGGGCAGAGTACACCCACGCTGAGTTCACTGGGACGGTTTCAGAGTTTGCCCCCCCAGTGGGCATCAGACTTGGACGCTCTGCTCCGTATCCCCCACTTTGGATAATTTTATTCTCACCCCCCCCCTTATTTGGTGCACGTTATCTTTATTTTACTGTGCACTGTTCTGTGTTTCTTTATACTGTATTTCCTCGGCTGTAAGACGCACCATCGATTTGGCCCTTACAATCGAGGAAAATTACTTTTTCACTTTCCATGTTTAAGGAGAGGTCCCATGTCAGCGGAGGATGAAGCAGACGGCAGCAGGAGAGGTCCCATGTCAGCAAAGGTTGAAGCAGGCGGCGGCGGCAGGAGAGGTTCCATGTCAGCGGAGGATGAAGCTGGCGGCGGCGGCAGGAGAGGTCCCATGTCTGCGGAGGATGAAGCAGGCGGCGGAGGCAGGAGAGGTCCCATGTCAGCGGAGGATGAAGAGGGCGGCGGCGGCAGGAGAGGTCCCATTTCAGCGGAGCATGAAGCGGGCGGCGGGGGCAGGAGAGATCCCGTGTCAGCGGAAGATGAAGCGGGTGGCGGCGGCAGGAGAGGTCCTATGTCAGCGGAGGATGAAGCGGGCAGTGGCGGCAGGAGAGATCCCACGTCAGCGGAGGATGAAGCAGGCAAGGACAGGAGAGGTCCCGTGTCAGCGGAGGATGAAGCGGGCGGAGGCAGGAGAGGTCACATGTCAGCAGAGCAGGCACCTATACCGACAGGGAGAGGCAGATCAGCGGGCACCACGATGCAGGAAGAAAGTTTCTGAGGCTGAACTGTGCTGCATACAAAAACCTTTATTGAGAAATGGTTATTGAGAAAAAGCCCAATTGCTGGATGAAACGCGTTAGAGGTGCAGGGATATGTCTCCCCTCCTCTTTTTAACCATTTCTCAATAAAGATTTTTGTATGCAGCACAGTCCAGCCTCAGAAACTTTCTTCCTGCATCGTGGTGCCCGCTGATCTGCCTCTCCCTGTCGGTATAGGTGCCTGTTCTACTGTCCACATCAGCAAAGGAGCACACAGAGCCAGTTGTCTATCGTGTATATACGTGAGTACCATATTGCTGCCGCATGAGAGCTGCCCCAGGCATTCAGGGTTTTTATAGCTCAGGGTGACAGAGAGGTCTGGAGGGGTTTCAAGAATCCCCCTTACAACTCTCTATGCTACTGCTAGACCGTTTGCCATCTAGGGGTTAATATACATAGCCTCAGGCATGCATTTATAACATCACGTGACCTGGTCTCTTAAGCAGAAAGATTTTTATTATGTTTAAAACAGTGGGTTAAAAGCTCTGGAGCCCTGGTTGATTGGGGCCTCAACCCCAGTATTTTTTGTTCTCACATGTCAGCAGAGGATGAAGCGGGCGGAGGCAGGAGATGTCACACGTCAGCGGAGGATGAAGCGGGCGGTGGCGGCAGCAGGAGAGTCCCACATCAGCGGAGGATGAAGCGGCCGGCGGTGGCAGGAGGGGTCCCATGGCAGCAGGAGAGGTCCCACGTCAGCGGAGGATTAAGCAGGCGGCGGCAGGAGAGGTCCCATGTCAGCGGAGGATGAAGCGGGTGGCAGCAGGAGAGGTCCCATGTCAGCGGAGGATGAAGCAGGCGGCGGCGGCAGGAGAGGTCCCATGTCAGCGGAGGATGAAGTGGGCGGCGGCGACAGGAGAGGTCCCATGTCAGCGGAGGATGAAGCGGGCAGCGGCGGCAGGAGAGGTCCCACATCTGCAGACGGTTGAAGATGGACAGCGGGCGGGAGTGCGGCGGGAGAACAGGTCCCCAGTCTGCAGGTGAATGAAAATAAGAAGGCAGCGGGTGGCGGTGGTGGCAGGAGATCATAATAGCAGGAGAGCTGAGCAGGAGCAGAGCGGCACAGGGGGGTGCACACTGTAAGCAGAAGTCAGACACTGGTCAACTTCCGGTGTTACAGTGTGCTCCTTCCCAGCCGTTCCCTTATGCCGCTCTGCTCCTACACAGCTCTTCTGCTATTACGACCTCCTGCCACCTCCGCCACCGCATGCCCGCTGTCTTCTTATCTTCATTCACCTGTAGACTTGGGACCTGTCCTGCTGCCGCCGCTGCACTCCCGCCCACTGTCCATCTTCAACCATCTGCAGACGGAGGATGAAGCGGGTGGCGGCAGGAGAGGTCCCACGTCAGCGGAGGATGAAGCGGGTGGCGGCGGCAGGAGAGGTCCCTGTGACGATAGCCTACACGGGTCTATTAATATTACACAAAATAACTGGGTTTGAACTGAACGAGGCTTAAGATATAATAAAGTGATTTTATTCCTTTGGATAGGTGAACACACGAAATAATACAGTAACAGACATGGAGTACACTTACTTACAGTACCGACACACTTTATTGAAGTGTGGTCGGTACCGCAAGCCGGGAAATCTCCCGGCTTGCTAGTGGCCGCCCCTCGGCGTGCCGCGCGTCATAGACGTGTGGTCACGCGTCATCGGGAGCGTGCGCCCCCTGCACGCGTGTCCAGGGGCTCCCCGAGGGAGCCCTGGTGTCCCGCGATCGCGGGACAGCGGCAGGGGGTTCCGGGGGACCCGGCGGACCCGGCAGCGGTAGGGAGAGCGCCCCGATCGGAGGGCGCTCTTCCGCTGCTTCGGCGCGCGCCCGTCACACTCGGGCGCGCGCCAGGCTACTGCTGCGGCACAGAACGGGCAAATGCTCGAATAAACTGTGCCGCAGCAGTAGGGTTGGGAAGATGAGAAGTAGTTTGCACAGCATTTCTTCAGCAATCAAGATGGTTTCAAGATGAGTCATGATGAACAAAGGATAAAGGGTGGACAGCAGTTTATAAACCTTTGTTCCCCTATCCTTAACACTGAGTACTGGGGATTGATTTTCAATTATCTCCAGTCACTCTCTAACATGGGAAGCATTCTGACCCATGTCCCCCTGCTAGTTGGCACATGCGCAGTAGAACTCTGGGGTCTCATTTCTGGGCCCCCACATTTGCATCTGGAATGCCAGCTAGTCTAGGGAATGTAATTCCTAACAGGAAAACCTTTGTTGTGAGGTGTTAACTGGAACACTTAAGGCCTGCTCTGGTTTGAGCCTTCTCCGCCCTCAGATAATTAGTGAGGGTGACAAAACCCCTTGAACAATATTTAAGTCCCAGACATTGGGACGCTTCCTTTGGCCATCTGCTACCTTATGGCCAAAGGAATTTCCTCTGGAACTTATCCATAGCTTAAAACACAGTATTACAGGAAAAACATAAACATATTAAAATATCCGGTTCCGTTGGGTTTAGCAGGTCCAAACTTCCCAGTTCTCATTGCCGGAACTGGGACACCATATGGTCCAAAAAGCGACATGCTACGACCTTCGGAACCGGAGTTACACAAATGCACCTTAAATCATTTTTCATTTCAATACAAAAATCTCCGCTAAAAAGAAATCTCAGCTTTTCACTAAATCCCCATTGAAAACAACGGGCTTCCCCGCCATAGACTTTCAATGGTAAACCGCCGCCATTGAAGTCAATGGGGTTTTTCCGCCATTGAAGTCTACGGGAAAAGTCCCGAACTTTCAAGGGGGTCCATACTCCATCGGGTTGGACCAGGAGGGTCAAGGATGGTTCTGCAGTGATGCCGGAGCAGTGACTACAGATACCCCAAACCTTGATCCGCTGGGCCCTCCGGAACCGGAGATATGGATTACCAAATTTCAACTTTTCACACTTAGTCATTTTTCTGAGCCGTTTCTGCCGCCGCCGCCGGCAAAGCCTATGGCGCGACCCGCTCTGTCTGGTTCGACCCTTATCGGGGATCCAGGATTCGGGGACCCGGTTGTGGTCGAGTGGGGGGAGGTCTAGGAACTAGGGGCAAAAAGAATTTTATTCCTAGGTGCTCTAGAACAGTTTATTCCCACGCCACTTAACGTTGAACTTGACCCAAGTGATTTTAACTCTTTTAAAGGACATTGTATCCGCTTTAAGGTTTTGTGGTTTGGACGGCAGCCAACTAGTTCTTCGAAAGTTACCTCGAGGAATCACCATTGAAGTCAATGAGACCATTGACTTACAATGGGAAACCGCCGCTCTCCCTCTCGGACGCCACCTGCTGGTCTTCACAGGAAACAGGACTAAAGCAGCAAAATTCTCTATTGAAATGCATTGAGCCCTAATGGCGGCCTATGGGTACCTGCAAAATGGTGCCTGAAAAGGCGGGAAAATTACACAAAGAGCTATAATTATTAAAGAACTATTAACCCTTGTGCTCCCGGATGACTCCTAGTGTGTGTGTGATGCAGACACTGGTATAACAAGATATCACAAATAGGCATGGGGACAGGGGAAAATACATTTACATGTTATAACAAGGGTTAAATCACATTTTTGGACCTCAGCCCAGTTAACCCCTTGTCTCCCTGGTGAGGTCAGGGGATGGCCAAATGGGGTGTAACCCCTTTAATCCCGGCCCACCCCCTTTCTCCCTCTACACCTCCCCTTCTTAATGAGTGTCCTGTGGCCCACTGGCCCTAACGGGGAGTGGGGCACTGCTGGCACCATTAATGAATTCAGTCTCAGAGGGATAGTCCTGGCGTGAAAGTCCATCAGCATTGCTGTTTTCACTGCCTTTTTTGTGCTGAATGGTAAATTCAAATTATTGCAAAGCTAAGCTCCATCTCAGCAACTTGGCATTTTCCCCTGATGCCCTCTGTAGCCAACTCAGGGGGTTGTGGTCTGTGATGACCGTGAAAGCCCTCCCATATACATAGGGCTGGAGCTTTTTGAGTGCCCACACAGTGGCCGGGCACTCCTTCTCAATGGTGGCATATGCCACTTCCCTGGGGAGCAGTTTGCGACTGAGATACACCACAGGGTGCTCTTTGCCGTCGTCCCCCACCTGGCTCAATACAGCCCCAACACCAAAGTCTGAGGCATCAGTCTGAATAAGAAAATGCTTGGTATAATCTGGGGCAGCCAATATGGGGGCCTCAGCCAGCGCAGTTTTCAGGGCCTGGAAAGCAGTTTCACAGGCAGGAGACCAGGTAATAAGCACAAGCAGTTGCTTCTTAGTCAGATCAGTCAGGGGTTTGGCCACGGCACTGTACTGTGGGTCAAATTTCCTGTCAAATTTCCTATAGTACCCTGCGGTGCCCAAAAATGCCATGACCTGTTTCTTGGTTTTTGGAA
Organism: Ascaphus truei; assembly: GCA_036426205.1. NCBI lineage: Eukaryota > Metazoa > Chordata > Amphibia > Anura > Ascaphidae > Ascaphus > Ascaphus truei. The sequence goes on along the minus strand of WSYH01000904.1, from coordinate 29,942 downwards.
CAGGCCACTGAACTATGGATTCTACCTTGGCTGGCTCTGGTTTGAGATGCCCTCCACCCACCCTGTGCCCTAAGTACAGGACTTCTGCCATCCCTACCATACACTTAGTGGGTTTTAAGGTAAGCCCAGCCTCCCTGATCCTATCCAGCACCGCAGCTACATGTCCTAAGTGGGATTCCCAGGAATTACTAAAGACAGCAATGTCATCTAAGTAAGCCCTGGCATAGCTCTGCATCCCTTCCAGTAACCTATTGACCAGGCGTTGGAAGGTAGCGGGGGCATTCTTCATCCCAAATGGCATCACCAAAAACTCATAGAGGCCACTTGGGGTGATGAATGCTGACTTCTACCTAGCCTCCAGGGTCAGTGGGATTTGCCAATAGCCTTTGCTCAAATCCATGGTGGTCAGATACTTTGCCCCCGCGAGTTCATCCAGTAACTCATCCATGCGGGGCATGGGGTAAGCATCTGACACCGTCCAAGCGTTGAGCAACCGGTAGTCCACACAAAACCGGGTGGTCTTGTCCTTTTTAGGAACTAGAACTACTGGACTTGCCTAAGGGCTCTGGGACAGAGTAATTACCCCTAGGGTAAGCATCTCCTCAATCTCTCTCTCCATACTTGTCTTGACCTCTGCTGACACTCTATAAGCGTGCTTATGCAGAGGCTGCAGGTCCCCTGTGTGTACTGGGTGTTTGGTGAGATGTGTGTGTGACGATCGTGAGGGTTTGGCCCAGGATTAACGGAGTTACCCCCCAATTGGCCACCTTCTAACCTCGCCAGGGAGACAAGGGGTTAACTGGGCTGAGGCCCAGAAATGTGATTTAACCCTTGTTATAACATGAAAATGCTTATTCCCTTGTGTAAATGTATTATCAGTGTCTGCATAACACAGACAATGGGACTTAAGGGGTTAATATTATATGCAGTGCTGAATAAACAGTTCCCTGAAAACTGGTAATTTGGGAACGGAGTGCGCCAGCACCCTGAATCTTGGTGGACAGCCTCAGCGTAAAACCCCAAGGACACCCCTATTAAAAATATAACTTTGTCATAAGGGGAACATATATTTTTGATAAAGTGCCTTCCTGTTGGGGTTTTTGAAATGTGCAGGCAGAATGCTAATGGTGTGCTAATGCTAATGTACAGGCAGAATGCCTGCCCTTTTTGTAATGCATGAGGACCCAAATGGTCTTGACACCTTAAGATGGGTTACCTCTGTATGCTAGATAGGACATCTTGCTAGAATTTACATAGCCCTGATCAAAGGGTAATTACCTAATTGCTTATGCGAGACCCAGGAAGCAGCAAAAGGTATCCTGCCCTGAGTGATCTGAAACCAGGTGACAAATGTCCTCCCTTCTTCAAAGGGTTTAATGGTGGGGGGCTACCCAAGCAGGAAATCAGAATGAGTGACCTTATTAAATATAAGAATATTATGAGATGTCCTTGGCTTAGCTTCAGGCAATGGTGGGGCATTGTCACGCTTGTGCTCCACACACAAGCGAGAGAGAAAGAGAAGGACCCGATAGCGAGGTGGGGAAGCCACAGGAGACACGAATGGGAGTGAGTTGCCGTGCAGCTGGGGATCGGCGCACGTAGTTACGTGGCTGCACCGCACGGAAGATAATGCGCAATGCGTCTGGAAGTGCGGTTCCTGACTCAGAGACACGAGTGATCCAGCTGCATGCGTGCGCACGCTCTGACAGCAGAGCAGGAGTGCGCGCGCTCTCAGGCACCAACGCAGGGTTTGAAGAAAGTCAACGCTTCAGCACAGGAGTCTGGAACGGGAACCAGGACATGGAACAGGAACATGGAACTAGGAACATGAACATGGAAGGAGCCGGGGAGGTAGAGTCCAGAGCACAAGGTAACATCCACAAGGGAATAGCTTCTTGAAGTACGTCCAGCCTCCTTAAAGGCATAGTGCCAGAAACAGTAAGGTGCAGTGAAATTAAACATAACATAAGGGTTCTTAGTCTAATCCATTGGCCAAGGAATTATAAGCCTGCTACCACGTCAAGGTGAACCCTACTAAGCATTTACCTACACTACCCGACGGTGAACTAACCTCAGTAGTATATGAGTAACTGTCCCAGTTTTCCGGAATCCAAAGGAGATAAGTAAAGGTCCCAAGGAGGTCCAGGCAGGAACAGCATGCGATGAAGTACTATCAGGCACCAGGGCAGGCAGCAAATGACTAATAGCAAGGAGAAAGTCAAAGAGAGGCTTACTTCCTGTCAGGAGTAAGCAGGCAGGATTTGCCAGAAAGCAAGATGGCGTTGCTTGCTTCAGAATCCTTAAAGACACAACATCGTGACTCGCAGCTAGAGAGCGGCGATCAGAAGTAAACAGGTAAGGAAGGAACACGCCGCAGGAGCCGTGTTCCGCGCATCATTACAGGCATCCAGGAGAAGATTTCAGTGAGACAGTTGGTGACACAAGAGAGAGAGAGAGGTCAAGGGACAAGAGTTAAATGTGGGTGTCATCAGCATAGATTTGAGACTGAAAGTGAAAAGATTCTATTAGTTCACCAAAAGAAGACGTATAGAGTGAGGAGAGCAGAGAGACAAGGACAGAACCTTGTGGAAACAGGAAAGTAAGAGGGAGTGAAGAGGAGACACCAGAGAAATAAACACTGAAGAAGCAGTTGCATAGGTAGGATGTGAACCAGGAGAAGGATGCAACATAGAGGCCAATGGAGTGGAGAGCGTGCAGGAGAAGGGGGGAATAAACAGTTTTGAAGGCAGCAGAGAGACCCAGTAGAATTAGGAAATTACCCATAGACAGCTGTGTAAGGGAATAGGGTAAAGGGGGCAGGTTGTAGTGTGAGAGGATGAGAAGAGTGCGGAGACCTCCTCCTCAGTCACAGGGGGAAATTATTTGAGGGTGGATTTAGGTGTGCGAAGGGAGGTAGGTGATGTGTGTGGAGCCTGCCATTAAGTGATGTAATGTCTGATGGTCTCAATCTTACCTGTAAAGTAGGTGGCAAGGTCTTGGGCTGTGAGGGTGGAAAGGGTGAAGGTACAGTTGGGCAGAGAAGGGAGTTAGTATGAGAGAAGAAAAGTATGTTTGCTTGGCATGGGAAAGGACAGTGTTATAGGAGTAGATGGATTGGTAGTGGAGGAAATCATCTTTAGAGCATGATTTCTTCAAGTAGTGTTGGACATAGAAGGCCATGGTTGTGGCTTAAATTGTCATGGGTAATGTGTGGTGGCAGGATCAGTCTTGTCTAAGGCGGATGAAAGTGTTCTGTTGTAAAGAGAGGTTGACAGACCTGGGCAGAAAAGGGTTGAGATGGGAGTGCGGAGAGGTTGAAAAAATGTTCAAAATTGGAGGGGATCCTGACCAGCAGTCTTTTACATTCACTCAATCACACCTCCCTCTTATTCAATCCCCATCCACACACACAACTGCCTTGCTCACACTCAACCCTCCCTCTCACTTAATCCCCCCTCCACACACACAATTCCCACCTTCTCACATTCAATCCCCCTCCTTGTCACTCAATCCCCCCACCTCACATTTAATTTCCCTCCCTCACACTCATCCCCCCCCCCCTGTGACAGGGCCTTTACCGTGTCGAGAGGGCTTCAAATAAAAATCCTGTATTTGGCTGATGAGTCCAGCAGGGAGCAGGTTAATTGCAGCTACAGACAATTAGCCAGTCTCTACCTGGCCTCCCAGCTCTGCAGATGGGGACTGGCAAGTGTAAGCCCTTACAAAGGGTTAGGCCTGTTTTGTTTATTTGTATTGTGTCTTAAAACTGTATTGTTTGAAGATACGGGCTAAATAAAAGACAATATTTATTTCCCCAATCTACAGTTAGGTCCGGAAATAATTGGACACTGACACAATTTTCATAATTTTGGCTCTGTACGCAACCACAATGGATTTGAAATGAAACAACTGAGATGCAATAGAAGTGCAGATTTTCAGCTTTAATTCAAGGGGTTGAATAAAAATATCGTATGAAACGTTTAGGAATTGCAAACATTTTGTCACGCTGTGCAGCCCACAGACCAGGCCAGTCCCCTGTACTGAGGTGGGATGTTGAATATACACACCGACAGCAGAGGGAGCGGGTCCGGGATGTGGTTGTAGCGTGGCCAGGCCTGGATTTAGATTTAGAATAGTCGTTGTACTTGCCGAGTTCAGGAGTATAGAGAGTACCGTAGTCAAATCCGTTTCCGTGTCCAAGGGTCTGAGAGGTAAGAATCGAGATGGGTGAGCCAAAATCGGGAGCCAGAGAGGTAAGACAGACAAGCCGGTTCAAATCTGTAGGGGTAAAGACAAACAGGAGCACGACACAGTTTGCAGGCTACACAGGAAGCAAGGAGCTATGCAGAGCAAGAAAGTGAAGGCAAAGCAGGATATTTAAAGCGACAGTGACCAATCCGGATGAGGGGCATGGCGGAGGCGTGTCGAGGAGCTGCTCGTGAGTGACTGAGAGACCAGGAAGTAGTAGAGCACAGCTGAGAGTCTGTAACACCAGTGCCAGAATCCAAGATGGCGGCGGCAGAGTTCAAGGTATGCACTGGGCGGCAGCATGGGTAGCGACGGGGGCCAGGGGCAGCTGCTGCTGCAGTACTGGTAGTGGGTAAGGAAGGGTCACGCCGCAAGGGACGTGGCCCCCGATTCCTTACAGTACCTCCCCTTCAGGATCGACCTCAGGACGATCCATCCAAGGCTTCTTTGGAAATTTCTTGGGGAAGCGGTCCAAGAGAACTGGAGCATGGATGTCCTCCTTGGGTACCCAAGAGTGTTCCTCTGGGCCATAACCCTTCCAGTGAACAAGGAATTGTATCTTTCCTCTGGATACATGAGAATCCATGATTGTCTGGATTTCGAATTCAGGGTGTCCTTGGACCGTGACTGGTTTGGGTTTATGGGACTTAGCAGGGAACCGTTTGCTCTGGACGAATGGCTTGAGCAAGGAAACGTGGAATACGTTTGGAATCCTCATGGAAGACGGAAGTTGCAGACGAAATGCCACAGGATTGATTTGTTCCTTGATCAGATAAGGCCCTAAGAATCCGGGTGACAATTTCGGGGTCGGAGACTTCAACTTGATGTTCTTTGACGAAAGCCAAACTCGGTCCCCTGGCTTGTACAGTAATTAGGGGCCTGTTGACGACGGTGGTCTGCCTGAGACTTGAATTTCTGAGCGGCGTTAAGAAGTGCGGACTGAATTTTGATCCATGACTCCTGAAGAGTAGTTACCCGTTCATCAGCCGTCGGCACTCCTATCGGAATGTTTGAGATTGGCAGTCGACTTGGGTGGAAACCATAATTCACGAAGAACGGGGTTTCGTGCGTGGATTCATTACGAAGTGAATTGGTTGCAAATTCTGCCCAAGGTAGCAGGTCAACCCAATTATCCTGGGAATCGGAAATAAAACACCGTAGGTATTGTTCCAGCATTTGATTTAGTCTTTCAGTTTGCCCATTAGTCTGGGGGTGATAGCCTGATGAGAAGGATAGCGCCATGCCAAGCCTCTTGGAGAAAGCCTGCCAAAATTTCGATATAAATTGCGTTCCTCGGTCTGAGACAATGGATGTAGGTATCCCATGGATGCGAAACACCTCCTTGGTGAAGATATCAGCCAGGGTGCGTGAGGAGGCAAGTCCTTTGAGTGGAACAAAGTGGGCCTGTTTTGAAAAACGGTCAACGATGACCAAAATGGTATTCATCCCTCTGGAAGGGGGTAGATCCACAATGAAATCCATTGAAATATGTGACCATGGATGTTCAGGTACTGGCAAGGGCATGAGCAAGCCTGAGGATCTTTGATGAAGAGTCTTGTTTTGTGCGCATACTGGACAAGCACTATTAAATTCATGAACCATCTTTGCCATATTAGGCCACCAAAAAGTACTACGCTCTGACACATTTTTAACTCCTCCCTCTACTCTGGTACCTTTCCCTCCTCCTTCAAACATGCAACAGTTATACCATTACTCAAAAACAGCAAGCTTGACCCTACCTGTCTTTCTAACTATCGACCTGTCTCCCTCCTGCCTTTTGCCTCTAAATTCCTTGAACGTATTGTATTCACTCACTTGATCCACTTTCTCAAAACCCATTCTCTCCTAGACCCTCTACAATCTGGCTTCTGCACTGCTCACTCCACTTAAACAGCCCTCACTAAAATAACTAATAACCTCCATGCTGCCAAAGACAGAGGTCATTACACTCTGCTCATATTACGTAACCCCTCTGCAGCATTTGACACCGTGGTCCACCCTCTTCTCCTTCACATTGTCCATACTCTTAGTATTTGGAACAAAGCTTTATCCTGGATCTCTCTTTACCTCTTCCACCTTTCAGTGTCTCTTCTGCCAACATGTCCTCCTCCTCTATCGATCTCTCTGTGGGGGTACCCCACGGGTCTGTCCTGGGACATCTTCTCTTTTCTCTGTACACACTTTCCCTTGGTGACCTAATCACATCTCTTGGGTTTAAATATCACCTCTACTGTATGTTCCAACCAACTATGCCAGTCAGCATGTGTATATGTTCCAACCAACTATGCCAGTCAGCATGTGTACATATTCCAACCATGCCAGTCAGCATGTGTATATATTCCAACTATGCCAGTCAGCATGAGTATATGTTCCACCCATGCCAGTCAGACATTTGTCATGTTTTCCAAAACTCCATCGCACATTCAGCATTTGTATATGTTTCCACCCATGCCAGTCAGCAATTGTAGTTGTTCACCATGGGCCATGGGGGTGTCAGCCTGTTAATAGTTCAACAACCAATGCCATCAGCCATTGTATATGTTCCAACCAACCATGCCAGCCATGTGGTATATGTTTCCAACCAACCATGCCAGTCGCCAGTCAGTATGTGTACGTGTTCCAGCCATGCCAGTCAGCATGTGTATATGTTCCAGCCATGCCAGTCAGCATGTGTATATGTTCCAACCAACTATGCCAGTCAGCATGTGTATATGTTCCAACCAACCATGCCAGTCAGCATGTGTATATGTTCCAACCAACCATGCCAGTCAGCATGTGTATATGTTCCATCCAAGTCAGTCAGCATGTGTATATGTTCCAACCAACCATGCCAGTCGCCAGTCAGTATGTGTACGTGTTCCAGCCATGCCAGCCAGCATGTGTATATGTTCCAGCCATGCCAGTCTGCATGTGTATATGTTCCAGCCATGCCAGTCTGCATGTGTATATGTTCCAGCCATGCCAGTCAGCATGTGTATATGTTCCAGCCATGCCAGTCAGCATGTGTATATGTTCCAACCATGCCAGTCAGCATGTGTATATGTTCCAACCATGCCAGTCAGCATGTGTATATGTTCCAACCATGCCAGTCTGCATGTCTATATGTTCCAGCCATGCCAGTTTGAAATTCAAGTGAGCAGAGTCTTCTACTGAACTTTAAGTATGATGAATGAACTGACACATACATGGACTACCCTCCATACGCCCCCTCTGATGTGAAATAAGAAGGGGTTATTGTGGATAACCTGAGCTCACATTTGCCTTTGTCACAGCTTACATCTGATTGGATGTTTTTCTCTCAGTTGGTCCTCAGCAGGAAATACTCTGGTAGCAGAGAGTATAACTAATGCAGCCTGCAAGCCGGATCATTGCAGATATTCCTTCAGTATCCAGCACAGTGTAATCCAGTACAGAGGCCAATATCTCAATAATAATGCCCTACCTGTACAAGGGACTGTATGTGTCGTGGTGGCTTAGCTAAGGTTAGAAGGTTGCAATCAGTATTAGTACATTACATCATACAGGTGGTGTTATTCAACACATACCTAACACAAAGCTATAAAAAGAAAAAGGACACGCCCATTGCTATCCAATCAGGATTGTAATTGTGTAATCTGGAAGCAATAAAGGTATCTGCCCTAAATGATTACCTGGCATGCTATATCCTAGCTTTGGTTTGAGCCTCTGCCTCTGATCAATGTCCTGCAGACCCAGAGAATAGAAATTAGGGACAGGCAGCTGATGGATTCAGGAGTATCTTGCGGAGCCGTTATAGTCTCACTCCCCTGGGAGAACCCCTTAACTGGACACTAACCAACAGGCAACTCATTTCCCCACTCGGAGATCTAAGGCGGAGGGAAGGAGGGTGAGTAGTGAGTATAAAAAGAAAAAAAGGGCGCAAAACCCATAGTGCAATATGTAAAGTTTTAATGCTAAAAAAACAGTTAATAACACTTACAAGATGTAAGTAGATAAGAGGCACATCTAGGGTGGTTAATCCGCGACTTCAGCATAGGCTGGGATAGCCTCAGTGTCCCCGTCTCTTGCGTGGAGAGAGCCTCAGTCCCAGACACCCTCCTCCTAGGTTCGGCATTGCTCCATTCCTGCTTCCGCGTCACATGCGCTCGTGACGTCACCACGTTTGTGTCCTCGCGCCGTCACTCTGGGGGTTGGGCTTGGTGCTGGTATGCTGTCTCCGGCAGTCTGACAGAACAGACTCAGGATCCTCCAGCTATGCTCCACAATTCAGCAGCCTTGGTAGATACACCCCTACGCGTTTCGAGAAACACTTTCTCTACGTCAGGGGCTCTGTATCTACAAGGCTGCTGATCTATCTATTTATTGGTAATTCTGAAAGCCATCAACCAATAGGTACATATTCCCAATTTATCCTCAATATCTGTTGTATACAACTACAGTAGAGTGTACTGAATCCAAATGACCAGTAGATGGCACTAAGATATTAGATAAGAATAAATGTAGAGTATTATACCCCATAATCCTACAATTATAATTAACATATGAAAATATAAATTATTATGTTTACATGATATTTAATTAATATTCGAATGGATATACTTTATGATAATTATCTTATAAAATCAATAATAAAAAACAATAAATTGAGCAATCTTTAGAGATATCAAATTTTGGATTATTCACAATAAAAAATTACTTAAAAACTAATATTGAGAATTATAATTACTGATAATATTGGATCCAACAGCTATAGAGTTTACATTAATACTCATGTAGCGGTCATCTAAAATGCCTACAGTCATCTCTCCTGTTGGCAGTAAGGCCTGGTAAGTGTGGGCATGCCAGCAGTAATTATGGAGGTTTGCCCTCACACCCTGGTGATGTGCCCTGTGTAAGGATGGGAGTGGTCACAGACTCTGACTCCCTGGTTGGTGATGTCAGAGTTGTGTCAGCCCCAGAGGTTACATAAGGCACAGCACTGTGTCAAAAAGTAGTCTAGTGCTAGTACAAGTTCAGCTAAGAGGAGTTCAAGTTCTAGTCCTAGTCTGAGTTACTGGTTATGTTATAGTAGCTGTAAGGAGACTGTGTCCAGGGACCTGGCGCAGTGGAAGGAGATCCCTGCGGGGATAGGGAGTCCCTATTAAAGGAGAAACACACCTTACCAAGGGAAGCGCTGAATCAAGATGAGTGGCTAGATCTTTTGTACTGCGTGGGGCAGCTAGCCCACATCAATCAATAAAGATGCTCTTATTCGAACACCCTCTCGTGTACATGTGTGGAGTGAGTGTACAGAGGGGAACACCACAGAGGAGTTCCTCGTCAGGACCATCCCCAAGTGACCGAAGGGACCCTGATGAGGTGGAGGCGCTGCACTGGAACTAGGTGAGACTCAAGACACTACCTCAGCTGCCTGTCTGGACGGGTTCTCCCCACACACCATCATGCGGGAGGCTCAGGGGTACTGTTGCCAACAGGTGCACCATCAGACCATACTACACTGTAATGGGGACCGGTTAGACCACAGGGGCCAATGTGAGATTGGGTGGGTCAGGCCGGGCCAGAAACACCATTACACTCATAACATACATTGTCCAGAAATGTACACAACACAATGACCCCCTATCAAAAGATTAAAACACATTTTAAAACCATATTTATAAAAAGTCTACCAGATCTATGTCTTCCCTTAGGCCATTGGGTGACATTGTACCCAGCTCATGTATCCAGTATGTCAGCATGTGTATATGTTCCAGCCATGCCAGTCAGCATGTGTATATGTTCCAGCCATGCCAGTCAGCATGTGTATATGTTCCAACCAACCCTGCCAGTCAGCATGTGTATATGTTCCAACCAATCAAGTCAGTCAGCATGTGTATATGTTCCAACCAACGATGTCAGTCAGCATGTGTATATGTGCCAACCAACCATGCCAGTCAGCATGCGTATATGTTCCAGCCATGCCAGTCAGCATGTGTATATGTTCCAGCCATGCCAGTCAGCATGTGTATATGTTCCAACCAACTATGCCAGTCAGCATGTGTATATTTACCAACCATGACAGTCAGCATGTGTATATGTTCCAACCAACCATGCCAGTCAGCATGTGTATATGTTCCAACCAAACATGCCAGTCAGTCAGCATGTGTACTGTATATGTTCCAACCAACCATGCCAGTCGCCAGTCAGTATGTGTACGTGTTCCAGCCATGCCAGTCAGCATGTGTATATGTTCCAGCCATGCCAGTCTGCATGTGTATATGTTCCAACCAACCATGCCAGTCAGCATGTATATATGTTCTAGCCATGCCAGCCAGCATGTGTATATGTTCCAGCCATGCCAGTCTGCATGTATATATGTTCCAGCCATGCCAGTCAGCGTGTGATATGTTCCAGCCATGCCAGTCTGAAATTCAAGTGAGCAGAGTCTTCTACTGAACTTTAAGTATGATGAATGAACTGACACATACATTGACTACCCTCCATATGCCCCCTGTGATGTGAAATAAGAAGGGGTTATTGTGGATAACCTGAGCTCACATTTGTCTTTGTCACAGCTTACATCTGATTGGATGTTTTTCACTCAGTTGGTCCTCAGCAGGAAATACTCTGGTAGCAGAGAGTATAACTAATGCAGCATGCAAGCCGGATCATTGCAGATATTCCTTCAGTATACGGCACAGCGTAATCCAGTATTGAGGCCCATATCTCAATAATAATGCCCTACCTGTGCAAGGGACTGTATGTGTTGTGGTGGTTTAGCTAAGGTTAGAAGGTTGCAATCAATATTAGTACATAACATCACACAGGTGGCGTTATCCAACACATACCTAACACAATGCTATAAAAAGAAAGAGGACACACCCATTGCTATCCAATCAGGATTGTAATTGTGTAATCTGGAAGCAATAAAGGGATCTGCCCTACCTAAATGATTACCTGTCATGCTATATCCTATCTTTGGTTTGAGCCTCTGCCTCTGCTCAATGTCCTGCAGACCCAGAGAATAGAAATCAGGGACAGGCAGCTGATGGATTCAGGAGTATCTTGTCGAGCCGTTATAGTCTCACTCCCCTGGGAGAACCCCTTAACTGGACCCTAACCAGCAGACAACTCATTTCCCCACTCGGAGATCTAAGGCGGAGGGAAGGAGGGTGAGTAGTGAGTATGAAAAGAAGGGCGCAAAACCCATAGTGCAATATGTAAAGTTTTAATGCTAAAAAACACAGTTAAAAACACTTACAAGATGTAAGTAGATAAGAGGCACATCTAGGGTGGTTAATCCGCGACTTCAGCATAGGCTGGGATAGCCTCAGTGTCACCGTCTCTTGTGTGGAGAGAGCCTCAGTCCCAGACACACTCCTCCTAGGTCCGGCGTTGCTCCACTCCTGCTTCCGCGTCACGTGCGCTCGTGACGTCACCACGTTCGTGTCCTCGCGCCGTCACTCTGGGGGTTGGGCTTGGGGCTGGTATGCTGTCTCCGGAAGTCTGACAGTACAGACTCAGGATCCTCCAGCTATGCTCCACTATTCAGCAGCGTTGGTAGATAAAGCCCTACGCGTTTCGAGAAACACTTTCTCTTCGTCAGGGGCTCTGTATCTACAAGGTTTCTGATCTATCTATTTATTGGTAATTCTGAAAGCCATCAACCAATAGGTACATATTCCCAATTTATCCTCAATAGCTGTTGTATACAACTAGAGTGTACTGAATCTAAATGACCAGTAGATGGCACTAAGATATTAGATAAGAATAAATGTAAAGAGTATTACCCCATAATCCTACAATTATAATTAACATTAGAAAATATAAATGATTATGTTTACATGAAATTAAATTAATATTCGAATGGATATACATTATGATAATTATCTTATAAAATCAATAATAAAAAACAATAAATTGAGCAATCTTTAGAGATATTAAATTTTGGATTATTCACAATAAAAAAATACTTAAAAACTAATATTGAGAATTATAATTACTGATAATATTGGATCGAACAGCTATAGAGTTTACATTAATACTAATAACATACATTGTACAGAAATGTACAGTACACAACAAAATGACCCCCTATCAAAAGATTAAAACACACATTAAAACCATATTTATAAAAAGTCTACCAGATCTATGTCTTCACTTAGGCCATTTGGTGACATTGTACCCAGCTCATGTATCCAGTATGTCTCCCTTTGTCTGAGTATCATTATTCTATCGCCACCATAATCACTGTTTAAAACATGTTCTATCCCTATAATCTTTAGCCCTTTAGGGTCTTTATTTTGTCTAATACAAAAGTGCTTTGAAACACCGTGGGTCATACAGTAACTCCTTTCAGTATATTCCCACGGGGTTACAAGAAGCGCTGTTTCAGGCTCCTTTTGGTCCTACCTATATATTGAAGGCCGCACTCACATTCTAAAAGGTATACAACATAAGTTGTGTTACAATTTATCAAGCTTTTAATATCATAAGTTGTCATGGAATCCTTAGCTTTAAATGTAGTAGCCCCATTCGATATATGACTACACGTAATGCATCTACCTCCACATTTAAAATTCCCTATAACTGGTTTTAAAGCTTGATTAATGTTCCCATCACCACAGATTTTGGGAATTTTAGATGGTGCCAATTCATTTTTCAGTGTTTTGGCACGTCTATAAATTATCTTTGTCCTATCGGTGAGTAGAGGTGCTAGTATGGGGTCACATTGAAGAATGTTCCAATGCTTCCCCATAATGTGGCTAATCTTTCTAGACGCCGCGTTATATTTGGTAATGAATAAAACATTATCATTAATATTCATTTCCTTGTCTTTATCTTTCTTATTTTCCAATGTACAGACCCTGTCTGTAGCCAAAGCTGTATCTAATGCCCTATCAATATGTCTCTCCTGGTGGCCTTTATTTAATAGTTTAATTCTAAGTGCTGCAGATTGGCTAATAAAATCCTCCTCCCTACTACAATTTCATCTTAATCTTAAAAATTGGCTATATGCTATGTGAGAAATCCATCGCGTATGATGATTTCTTGCTGCATCTAAATATTTATTCGAATCTACTTCTTTAAAATGAGTCTTGGTTGTTATTAAATTAGTATCGCTACTAGATATGGCCAGATCTAAAAATGTGATATTGGTTGGACTGTATTCATAAGTAAATTTAAGATCAAAAGGGTTAAAATTGAAATAATCTATAAATTTATTTAATTCTGTTTCGCTACCATTCCATATAATTAAATTGTCATCTATAAAGCGTTTTAAAAATATTAAATTTGCTAAAAATGGATTATTATTCCTACTACAATTTCGTCTTAATCTTAAAAATTGGCTATATGCTATGTTAGAAATCCATCGCGTATGACACTAACTTTACTAGACCAGGGAGAGGGAGCGGCTCAGTGAGAAAAGGCACTGACTGGCACTGCTTGTGACCTTGTGCAAGTCACTTTATCTCCCTGTGCCCCTGGCACCAAAAACATAGATTGTAAGCTCCAAGGGGCAGGGACTGTGTCTGCAAAATGTCTCTGTAAAGCGCTACGTTAAACTAGCAGCGCTATACAATTACATGCTATTATTATTATTATTATTATTATTATTATTTATTATTAATACACTTTATATGTAGTACAAATATTATAAAATGCTAAACCTCCCATTAAGTTATTAAATGATTAATATAAAGTATTGAAAGCCAAAGGGATATGTATACATTGTTCCTCTTTAGATAAGGCCTCAGGGTTTCTGCGTTTTGCCTCAAAACAACTTCAACAGCAATGTATGTTTTACCTATACCAAATACACATGCTTGTCCTTATACTGCAGCACAAACAATGTCTATAACCTAACTTGGGTACACCCAATATAATTACAGTATACGTCCAGAGGGATTATGGTTGCTTAATACATTTAGGGCTTTTATATCACTGCCATTAAATGGTCTTGTGTGTCTGAGAGTAACAGGTTTCAGAAGTAACAGTGTGAAACCCAGTGACTTGGAAAGGCGCTTAACAACTATAAAGGTGCTCAAAAAAATAAAATTAAAAGTTTGTGAAACTGACGAATTCTCTCAACCTTCCAGGGAATATGCACTGATTCCCTTACAACAGTTTAGGATCCAGGGCAGGAAGGGAGCAGCATCATCAGGAACACCCAGAAAAAAATACAAAACTCATCATAGTGTGGTATGAAAAATAGGCTGCAGCAAACAGCAGCATACATCAGATAGAGGTGGTGTCAGGCAAGATGATGTTTTCACTCTGGCAGCAGCTTCCAATCAGTCATATTCAATCATACAAACGATAATGGAACACAATAGTGCTTTACCAAAAACACAAAGTTTTATTTCTGAAGACGAGCAGGAAATGTACTCACAGATAGATTAAAGAGCACATTCACATCTGGTATCTTTAGGAACCAGGTATTGGATCGGCAGATATAGACCTCATTCACGCTCCGCTTCCTTGTCCCTCCCGAGGTTGCCCCCTCGTCCTGCAGATGGATGGCGTCTGTCGTCACTTCCTGGCCTGGCGGTGACGACTCCGGTGGGCATGAGTAGAGCGGAGAGTAGGGGGAACGCCGGTCCAAAAACTATGCTCCGTGAATACAGCAGAAACGACAGTTCCCAAACGGTAGATACAGCTGGCTCTGCAACTGTCTGCAATTCTTTAGCTCAATCGCGTTCTCATCTGCATGCCGACAGCTTCCCTCAGCTGAGCAATGATCATGTCCCTACTGGGTGCTATTTAATAGCCAATTCATTAGGCAATTGGTATGCAATCATCATCATATTGACCAGGATGATTAACATCATTACACACAGAGTTCCCAAGCTGGGTACATAATCTCTGTGAATCCAAAAAACGACGCCTAAATACTTTTATACCAATTTATTTAAAAGAACATAAAAAAATATATACGTAATTAAAAATAATTATACATATAAATTATGGTAGTAGCGTTAGATCGGTGCTGAATGGAGGGTAGAGAGGAGTTGAAACCGAAGACATATCGTCAGTTGATATAACACAAAATATGAACCTAACTTAATAAAAACTATCAAAGTTTACAATGATACCCCAAACTGGAACATTAAAAGACTGGCATGAACTAAAATGACTTAAAAGAGGGGGTGGGGGGGGGGAGTGACATAGGGAAAAACAAGTTAAATGAGCTAGAGAAGTGCAATTCAAATCAACATTAAGACCAAGGTGGTGTCAGCGTATTAAGTTTTATGCCCCCCAAAACATCCTCTCTTTTGCTTTAAATCTAAATTTCTATCTCGGTCCTCTCCAATGGTTTTGGCACATCTCTATGCGGATTTTTTAACCCTTTTTGTATTGGATTTGTGAAAGGAGAAAATGTTTGGAAACATTATGTGACTGCACACCCGCCTTCATATGCTTAAATGCTCCAAATCCTTATCTTATAGCTCTTGATGTTTTTCGCCAACGTATTGGAGCGCCGCATGGGCATTCCAGGGGTTAGATTATATAATTAGAGTTACAGTTCATGTAATTGTTTAATTTTGTAATCCTCATTTTTATTATTGCACCTAAATCCCTTTTTGTCTTGCTGTTTGTATTCACAGGCTTTGCAACAGCCACAGCCGTGGAACCCTTCCAATTTTTCTGGCATAGACATGGCATTAGAAAAAGCAAATGGTCTGAATAGAATTGACCTATTAGTAGCTAAAGATAGAGAAATATCTTCAAATAACAAGAAAAATTTCGATACAGCATTTTTAACTTCTTTTAATAAAGGGTCAAACAATATAAAGAAAATAATACAGAAACACTGGCATGTTTTATTAAATGATCCGATTTTAAAAGAAGAAATCCCAGACCGCCCGAGAGTGATTTTTAAAAAGGCCAAAAATCTAAAAGGTTTAATAGCTCCCAGTAATATTAAGAAAGTAGAGACAAATAGAAATGGATGGCTCCAGAAATTGGAAGGGTTCCACGGCTGTGGCTGTTGCAAAGCCTGTGAATATATTTTTCATACCACACTATGATGAGTTTTGTATTTTTTTCTGGGTGCTCCTGATGATGCTGCTCCCTTCCTGCCCTGGATCCTATTCAGAAGTAACAGACCAGACTTAAGGGAAGCAACAAGGAATGTGACCAAGTCTGGTACTCCAGTACTACCCTGAGCACTAACTCATACATTCCCTGTCATATCCACAACACCTCTCAGTTACACAATGTTCCTGCAATCTCTGGGGTACAATACTGCTGCTCTGTATACAGCCTCCAAAGTATCAAAGAGGAGGAAGAAACAATGCTACAGTAATATTATTATTATCCCATTAGCACAACAGAAGGAACCGCAGCTCAGGAAGATATGGGGGTTGCCCCCATGTTACACAAAATCTGGTTAAGTGCCAACACTGGGGGGTGGGCTGTGGGGGTGGGGGGGGAAGTATCTCAACCACTACACCAGCTCTGCTCCAATGGTATTTTGGGGTGAAAGGTGTGTTGACCTTTTACCTTTATGTTTTATCAGATCCTAAACATATAGAACTAAAGAAATCAACTCATCATCAGTGGTTCTGAAGATGTCTTTCAACGTGTCCCTCAGCACTGAGGCGCCAGAATCATTGTATAATGCTTCAGTGAAACCAAGACCACCCATTGGAAAGGTCACTGTGATATCCGTGAGCTTCCTCACCTTATTCATCTGTCTCCTTGGCTTGGTCGGGAATGGAGTTATTATTTGGCTTCTCTCTTTCAGAATAAAAAGGAACCAGTTCACAGTTTATATCCTAAACTTTGCCGTGGCAGATTTCCTTTTCCTCCTTGGTTGTGGCATATATACAATGTACATTATCTGCATATTAGTTTTCAAAAATATACCAGCCACAGCTGACATATACATTGGCATTCTTTCGGAGATGTTGGCCAAGACGGGGTTTAATGCCAGTTGCTACCTGTTGGCTTGGATCAGTGCGGAGAGAAGCCTTTCAGTTCTCTTCCCTTTCTATAACAGCATCTTGCACCCAAAGCACCAGGCCGCCATTGTTGCTGCATGTCTGTGGGGTCTGGCCACCCTGACCATGGTATTGGAAGTCTTTGTCTGCAAGGATGGTGGAAACTACCTAAGCAAAGGGGCTGAGAGGTGTGACCAGTGCGAGCCATCGCGATTCACCTCCACCGTGTTTGTGCTAGTGCTTTTACTTATGGTATTTCCTCCAGCATGCTTCTTCTGATTGAAATCCGAAGACCTCGACGGTTCTGCCGCCTCCACCTCGTTTTTACATTGTTATCCTCCTCACGCTCCTGGTTTTCTTTGTTTCAATCATTCCTGCACGGGTGCTCTGTCTGCTGATATTCTTTGATGTTGTCAGATCCAAGACACTTCCTCTCATCTTCTACTTGTACAGTTGGAGCAAGATAATTCCTCTCAAGATGGCCGTGGAGAAGATGTTCCAATGTTCCAATGAGGACCCATACCTGTGCCTACCCCCAGGAACGAATCACAGCTTCAAATAAGAATACAAAAAAAACAACTGCTTTCTAAAACCAAGACGTATCACCTAAGGAACAATATGCTAATGTTTTATTTGTATCCCTTCATGTGTGCGGTTCATTCCTTCAGGAAAGAGTGAGGATCGAGAGGGAGTTACCTGCATGGGGAGGTGGACACGTTCTAAAAACTTCCTTACTCAGCTTTGCATGGTGCTGTGTGTGGAAGCTGAATAACTTGAAGGAAAGGCAATGCGAGTTTTACACTATGCCTTAAAGCTGCAGTTCCAGCTGCCGTTTTACATGTGTTTGTTTTTTCCATTCAATATGTGCATCAATACAATCTGCACACAGACAGGTGATTAGCTATGTTACAGATTGATCCGTTCTCCTGTAATCGATCGCTTTGCTCGGGACTATTTAATTCAGTTATTGCTGGACTACATTACCCACAATGCAAAGTTCTGTGGGGAAGATCATGTGACTGGGCAGTTACTAGATACAATGGGTGCACTGCTAGAGAGAGGGTGGGGCTCAGCAGCCAGAGCCAATCAGAAGGGAAAGTGGCTTTGTAAATGGTTTCAATGGAAACAAAAATGCTTCCTACATTAGAAACATTAAAAATGTCTTTAATTTTATTTTTATTAATGCTACAAGTATTTTCTCATAGTACAGAACTGATTTATTTAAAAAGACACACGTAGGATATTGCTTGAGCGGCTGCTTTAATATGAGTGTGTGCCTGTCTGACACACCAGCATCCCTCGCCCCACACACACACTTTATGAATCTGGGCCACAGAGAGAGAGCAAGAGGTTGATGCTAATTTGGCATTAGACTCTGAGACACATTAGCACAGGGCCGCTCCTATAATAATAATAATAATAATAATAATAATAATAATAATAGCATGTTCTTGTATAGCGCTGCTAGTTTTACGTAGCGCTTTACAGAGACATTTTGCAGGCACAGGTGCAGCTTACAATCTACGTGTTTTTTTGTGTGCCTGAGGCACAGGGAGATAAAGTGACTTGCCCAAGGTCACAAGGAGCCGACACCGGGAATTGAACCAGGCTCCCCTGCTTCAAACTCAGTGCCAGTCAGTGTCGTTACTCACTGAGCCGCTCCTATACATTAATGGTGTTATATACAGTAAAGCTGTGTGTCACATTACCGATTCCCGCACTCTGCAAAGTGCTCGGAATGCGGTGTGACCAGTTTGCCATAATTACAACACACGGCCACATACTGTGCTTAGCAATGGTACTGTCAGAGTTAAATCGCGGGGCATTGTGCGCTCAAAGGAAATGGGGAGATTAGTGAAATAAATAAAATGCAGAAAGTCCGTCTTCCTGTGAGAGCTAAAGCCAGAGTATTACAATGCAAAATACAGCGCCCCAGCACGTGGCTGCGTTGTGTTTCAGTGAGGGCTGCGCTTTCCAACTTCAAACAGAGCGCTTAGATTGCTGGAGGATTGCCATATAGGTCACGGTGCCCAGATAGTGCCCAGATAGTGCCCAGTTAATTGCTGCTTGGAAGAGATGGGCAAACATTTCGGAAATTCAACCCCACATAGCTTTTTTAGCCTAACTTAACAAACCAAGTGTGAGAGGAAAACACCTGTGTACAAAATGGAGCACACCTGAGATACTGGGCAGTGTGCTAATTTAGGCCAGGTAAATATACCTAATTAGGATAGTTCCCAGATATCTCAAGTGTGCCCCTTTTTGTTGTATAAATGATTTTTGGGGGTAGTAAAATGCAATTTTGGGGTTTTATCAAAGAAGAGGCTCCCTCCCCTCTCTCCATCCCTCCCCTTTCTCCATCCCTCCCCCTCTCTCCATCCCTCCCCCTCTTACTCCACCTCCCTTCCTCTTTCTCACCCCTTTTCCCCACCATCTTTCCCCCTTCCCTCTCTCTCCACCCTCATCATATTTTTTCCCTCCCTCTGTTTACTCCTCCCACCCCCTCCCTCTTCACCTCCCCCTCTCTCACCATCTTTCCCCTGCCTATCTCCCCCCTCTGACTCTCTCTCCTCCTCCCACCCCCACCTCCACTCTCCTCCATCATCTTTCTCCTTCTCTCTCTCCCACTCCTCTCAACCTTCTCTCCTCCCCAATCTGTCAACTATCCTCCCCCTCCCTCGTTCACCCTCTTTCTGCATTTGCACACTTCCAATCACTCTATCTCCCTCTCCCCTCCTCTTCTCTCCACTCTCACTCCCTCTCCCCTCCTCTTCTTTCCACTCTCTCCTCTTCTCTCCACTCTCTCTCCCCCCATCCCAGACCATCTCTCCATCCCATCACCATCCCATCTCCATTCCCTCCCCCACTAGCTCTCTATCCCCCACCCTATCTGTTGGACATGAAACACCCCTAGACTTTACCCGCAGAGAATTCTGGGTAAGAAGAGAGACTGTTTGTTCATAATAAGAATAACTGTTTAAGACTTGGCCAGTGGGATCCAGTAAATAATGAGTTAATGTCTCAGAGACAAGGCAAGATTAAAAAGCCAACATTTTTGGGGTATCCATCAACTCTGGACACCGACTACCTAGACACATTCTGACAACACTTTCTCCTTCCCACCCCACCTTTAAACTCATACCTTTGCAATCCCTGCTTGCTGGCAACCCTGGAAAGGCAAAAACACAAAACATCTTTATCGTCGCACAATTACAGGTTATGCATATACAACAGTTCAGTTCAAGAGATGACTCTCTAGAACCCCAAAACATGGATCAGAGTTAATGAAACAGGCTTATTAGTGAGCCTGCTTACCCCCTCACAGTCACAGTTTTCATCCCTGATGAAGCCACATTACGTGGAGAAATGTGTAGGATCTAGAAAAAATATTTTTGTCCCACTTCTGAGTATCTCCGAGGCGGCTCCTCAGCATCAGCTGTCTTCCTCAGCTCCCAGCCGGCTCCTCAGCATCAGCTGTCTTCCTCAGCTCCCAGCCGGCTCCTCAGCATCAGCTGTCTTCCTCAGCACCCAGCCGGCTCCTCAGCATCAGCTGCCTGTCCCAGCTCCAAGCCGGCTCCTCAGCATCAGCTGTCTTCCTCAGCTCCCAGCCGGCTCCTCAGCATCAGCTGTCTGTCCCAGCTCCCAGCCGGCTCCTCAGCATCAGCTGTCTTCCTCATTTCCAAGCCTGTGATGGTGA
The DNA here is from genome assembly GCA_036426205.1 of Ascaphus truei. NCBI lineage: Eukaryota > Metazoa > Chordata > Amphibia > Anura > Ascaphidae > Ascaphus > Ascaphus truei. The sequence continues at coordinate 9,092 of WSYH01000904.1, read as the reverse complement.
AGGAATAACCAGGCCATCAATAAAGGTATTATGCCCACCTGGTTACCTCTGAGCCCTGTTTCAGGTTTTAGAGTGTCAGCTCTTCAACTTGTGTATTGTACATGCAATGAATGTATTGTATGTCAATAAAGAATTGATGTGTCTTTTGAGAGTTTCAGGGGGGACTTTCCGGTAAAAGTGTTGTCAGATTGTGTCAAGGTAGCGGGGGTCCACTGTTACTGGCCACCACAAAAATGTAGCCAGGAATCAGGTCAGATTCCCGGGGACCAATAGGCACATCAACCGGTCAAGTTCCTCCCTTGAAAACAGTTACGCGACTCACCGTCAGGTTTCCCTGCTTCAGAACAGACCAGAAAGGTAAAACGGGGCATAGGGATTTGTGTATCCTGAATACGGTCAAGGGTCCCTAAGTTAGTGAGGGTCCCCCAGTATATGCCCAGAACACCCGAACCTGGTATAGGGGTTCGGAGTGTCTCCAACCATCCATGAGGTTGTGAGAGTGAAATTATTTCTAAGTCCAGCTTCGGTACAAAAGAAGCAACTCTGAAACTTAACCTAAGCGTTATTTGAAGCAACTTTTCAGTAAACTTCTTTTAGGAAGGTCTAGGAGCTCTGAAAATGAATGTGCGAGTCTGAGGGACAGAAGAATTTTGTGAGATTTTTATTAATATGGTGTATGAAGGTATATATGTTTTATGCACTGTAGATGAGCTGGGGAATTTTCAGGTCCATGGTTCCGAGAGATCAGATGGCCACCAGGCTTGGTTCCACTGAGTCAGCTCAGGTTCCGGACTTGAAAGTCTCAGAGATGCCAAGGTGTAAGGACAGGCGGAGTACCGGAGTTATACGTGAGTACCAACGTCCTGACATGAATAAGGGCTATCCGGGCGACCACTTGCCCATCCCCAGACTCTGAGGAGCCTGGCCCAGCGATCGATTCAATATGCTAAGTGGCAGAGGTGCCAGGTTGGCGCATGCTCTTTGCAGAATTGAAATCCGTGCCCGACCAGCTTCAGGGTACCAGCAAATGGTTGAAAGGCTGGTAGAAAATTCCCACGTTCTGATTGGTTGAGGTATTCTGTGAATGGGACTGAAATCCTATAAGAAACCCAGCAGCCAATCAGGTAGGCAGATTATAAGCGCCAGGACATCAGCGGCAATTTCAAAATCACCAGCCGGCTTGAAGGATTTTGAGCTGAAATATTTTGTAAGTCCTGACAATTTGCGGCCAAGTTATACAAATCGACGTAGCAGTCTCGGCTGGAACTACAAGCCTATTTGAGTTCCAGGAGGTTTGGGACTTACTCGCGATCAACCTATTTCAACGCTCCGGAGCTCACCCAACGGTGGCATGTGGAACTTCATGCCGATTTGAGTTCCAGGGCTTTTGCTGTTAATTCCCGGTGAACCCAAGGACTTTCTGTGCTATTTTCACTAGGAAGGGTTAGTTTGTAGCCCAGACCCCCAGTTGTGTTCCTCTGCATATTGTAACTCACGGTGTGTACGTCTGTTTCTAAGGAATAAATCACAATATGTTTTACTTCTTGGTATTCCTCAGTAATTTGATCCCGGTATAAAGGTGTAATTACCTGGTCTCCGGTCACAGCAGTAACATGACATAATGTAGACATGGATACAGGATTCCTCTTACATCTGGGAACATTCTATGTAGGAATGATCTAAGATGACCAAGAAAAAAATCCCATAAGTTTGCACTCAACTAAATTATAACTCTGAGTGGATAGAAATAATCAATAAATTCGAGTGTATTAAAGATCTGAACCTCTTCTCGCACAAACTATTACTCCATAAATTTCACACTAGACGCGAGAAGAGATTAAATCTTAACACACCGATGGAGGATTACGATCACATTGACCGTATGAATATACGCCTCCTTGGAGACCTATTAAAGGAAAGTGAAAAACCATCAGGGGAAGGTCCATTCACGAACGTTAGGAACAAATCCAAATTTATGCCCGCTATGGAGACATGCTCAAACATAGAGGTCTTTACTAATCCGATTACGAAAGAAATCGAAGAATTACATACACAAACAAAAAAATCCAGTAATCTATCTAACAGAGAAATACAAGCATTAAAAGACCTGGAAACAGATACAAATAACATTATAAAGCCTTCGGACAAAGGGGGTAATATAGTGATTCTGGACAAAGCTGACTATATCCAGGAACGTGTAAATCTGCTCAAAGATCCCAAATGCTACAAAATATTAGACATAGACCCTACTGACTCTCTCAAAACTAAACTAATTACCATTCTGAAAGAAGGTTTAGAGAACAAAGTGATCACCAAAACGGAATATGAATTCATTCTCATACCTCACCCGAGGATAGCCACATTTTATCACCTGCCAAAGGTACATAAAGGACTATCCCCACCACCCGGAAGACCGATAGTATCGGGGATAGGAAATGTCACCTCAAATGCCAGCATATACCGTGACAAATTTGTAAGACCATTTGTGAGCTCACTCCCATCACACTTGAAAGATACAAAAGATATCCTGCTGAGAATTAATAATGTACAAATTGACGATGACACTTACCTGGTAGGCTTAGATGTAGTTAATCTATACACTAGCATCCCACATGGATTTGGCTTAGGGGCAGTTGGCTTCTTTTTATGATCAAGAGATACAGAGGCTAAAAGACATAATGCCTTCGTCATTAACTTGTTAGAATTTGTACTAAAAAGCAACTTCTTCATATTCAATGGGAAGTACTATCATCAAATCCAGGGCACGGCCATGGGGATCACGTGTGCCCCCACCTACGCCAATCTATATCTAGCCTGGTGGGAGGAAACCGTGGTTTTCGGCTGTGACCTGGAAATGTATGCGGACAACATTATTATGTGGGTCCGGTACATTGACGATATTTTCTTGTTGTGGAAAGGTTCATCGGACTGCTTACATGAGTTCTGTGATAAAATGAATAACAACAAATTCAATTTACAATTGACTATGCAAATGGATAAAAATTGCATTAATTTTTTGGACATAACCATCTATAAAGAAACTGATGGATATCTGCAAACCACACTATTTAGAAAACCCACAGCTACTAATCGCATTCTACAGGCGGACAGCCACCATCCTAACCACCTTGTCCAAAATATACCCACCGGACAATTTCTCTGCCTTCGGCGTAACTGCTCTACATTGGCAGACTTTACAACCAAGGCAGGGGAAATGAGCCAACGGTTCTATGATAGAGGGTATAGCAAGAATGTAGTCCAGAAAGCATACAAAAGAGCCAAATATACACAGAGAGACATGCTTCTGACCAAAAATAAATCGAGGACTGATACAAAAGAAGTAATACGCTTTATTGGCACTTATAAAACACAGTGGCAAGATCTGAAACGTATCTTTACTAAGCATTGGCATTTACTTACTGAGGATGAGGACTTGATAGAAGTATTGAATCCATTACCAACACTTACAAGTAGAAGATCACGAAACCTAAAAGACAGGATGGTACAAAGTCACTATCAACCAATACCCAACAGGACGTGGCTAGACCATAAACCGCAGGGATCATTTCCTTGTGGAAGGTGTAAGGCATGTACCCACATGCCTCCCACAAAATCATTCTCAGATAATAAAAAAGAGAATACATTCAAAATTCATGATTTCATAAACTGCAATAGCAAAGGAGTCGTGTACATCATTACATGCTCATGCAACAAAATGTATGTGGGAAAAACCTTTCGCCAGCTAAAAGTAAGAATCCTGGAACATCTGGGATCCATACGTAACAACCATGATACACCTCTGGCCAGACATGTAAATGGTGTTCATGAGGGTGTCTCCAACAATCTACACTTCGCAGGGATAGAGTTGGTGCCACAGGGACCACGAAAGGGAGACTTCAAAAAGAGTGTAAATGGATATATACGCTAAAGACCCTCAACCCTGCAGGACTGAAGGAGGGATTTATATATTCACCTTTCATCTAATACCTGAGCAATTAACAGTCAGCTTAAATATATTTATATTTAAATATATTTAACAACTAGAAAGACCGTATTGACCCTTTAGGGCAGTCTAAACAGTTAGCTGTCATTCCTACATAACCTATCTCTCACTCTATGTACAAAAAATATATATACACTAATATTTAGTGTAGTTATATATGTACAGCCCATTTTGCTATCAGCCCTGCAGGACTGAATTGGGTATCACATATCTATACCAAGCCTAAATCTACACTAAGCCTAGGGTAATCTACCAATTTACATATATCTGTTAGGTATTTTTATAAATGTACATCAGTTGGACCGACAAAGGGATTGATATAGATCTAAATACTTACCTTCATCTATCACCTAAGTAATGTACAGTCAGCCTATATATATCTAACAACAAGTAAGACCGTATTGACCTTTTAGGGCGGTCTAATAAGCTAGCTGTCATTTCTACACCCAATACATATTCCATATGTCGCATGTATATACAAGTGTATCTCGTATACTGATGTTTGCACAGTTCACCTGCTACTTAACCTTACATAATGTGGCAGGACGGCCTCGCGACGGGGTCAGTAAGACGCTAGACACGGTGGGAAATGTTCAACTATAGTGGTTTATTAGCCACAACCAAAATAAGTACGGGTGCACTGTCCCTGTAAGAAACCACTTTCTTGAAAATTAAAGCCTAGTCCCATTAGGGACACTAACTCACTTCTTGAGCCCTTACTAACAGGACAGCCAGCTAACCTGGTCATGCACAAAACATGCTACACAAAGGATAACGATACGTATAAGAATAAAGTCTTATCTGTTTTGCCGCTCAAGTAGCAACAGGAACACGGTTCCGGGGAGCAGGCTATGTCCAGCCTCGCAGCGATCTTGATCTTTATCCTGGGTTGGGTTTCACAGCTGGTCCCAGCAGCCTAGCTCCTCGCAGGACTGGGGGACCAGAGCAACAGCAACAGCTTCCAAACCGGGAGAGTTCTCTCCACCTTCCTGTGGAAAAACAAGCTCTTCGCAGCAATCTGTATCTGTATCTTTATCCTGGGTTGGGGTCCCAGCTGGTCCCAGCAGCCTAGCTCCTCGCAGGACTGGGGGACCAGAGCAACTGCAACGGCTTCCCAGCCGGGAGAGTTCTCTCCACCTTCCTGTGGAAAAACAAGCTCCCTGTGTGTGTGTCACTTCCTGCTTTTAAACCTGCAGTCTCTCAGGCCTCCTGCTTAATTAGGCTGCAGGTGTGCTTCTCTCTGTCTGAGGAGATTAACACTCTGTGAACTGGCTGCAGCATCTCTCCATTCACTGTCACAGCCTACTGAGTTAGTGACTCTGTCACAATAACGTATACAGTCGATTCCAAATATGTAAACATGTCACGTCACCAGCATAAAGAGTCGTATGTACAGTACAACAGTACAACCAAAAATATTCTGACCTAAATCTATGCATACGCTATTCGTAACAATTAAAACGGCTATATAATCAAGAGCCACCTAATCAGTTAATTAGACTGCGGGAGACCAACCAATAGGGACTCCCTATTACTAGTAGAACGCCCCTAATCCCGCCCCCAGGAGGTGTATAAATACATACATCAGAGGAGTAATGGTACACTCCTCCCCCCTTGAAGAAGCACCAAGAGGCGTGAAACGATCGTCGGGTGTGAGGCGACGCCCAGACTAATAACGTCAGCCGGTTTTTGTTTTGGAGCTTGAAGACGGAGCGGGAGGCAATAACCCTGTAACTGACGGGTTACATCAAGAACACAGGTGATATTTAGTGCACTATAGACACGATGCACACTTAAGGAGTACTATGTCCCATCTTTGAGGAGTATATACTTTATGGGAATATAGATGCATTCTGTGTAGTGACACATTAGAGACGGTCTTGGGCTTACGTAAGCCAGTTTTGGTGTATGAAGTGAATATAGCTAGGCATACTCAAGCCTATTTTCATACTGCTATTTGTACTATATACAGACTTATACTGATTAGTCCTGTATTTATGCACTTATAACAACACATAGGACCGCCGTGATAGTATATTGATTACAGACATTTGTCCTATACTAATACACCCACACCAGGGTTTGCTGACTTGCTTTAGAGAATTGTTTTAAGATAATTTTTATATATAAGCTAAAACTATAAATAGATTTCAATTAGAAGAGTAAATTTATGTATATTAAATAATTTTTTGTTTTGTGTTTTAACCTTCTGGTAACCCATATGGCTTGGAAATTATTTCTATCCACTCAGAGTTATAATTTAGTTGAGTGCAAACTTATGGGATTTCTTTTTTGGTCATCTTAGATCATTCCTACATATAATGTGATTCCATTTCCCATGCACCACTTTTTACCCATGAGATTTGAATTTTAAGGTTGAGCAGTGGTTATACATTTCCTATATCCGGGAACTTTCCCAAGGATACTGTGGCCTGAATGTAGCAGCAGATACAGAAACGTGTTTAACATGAGAAAATATAAACCCAGAAAAGAGTTAAAATAAAGTACTAAAGAGTTTCTCAGATGTGAGATCCCCCGAGATACAATGTAAGAAATGTTTCCTCCTCCCATGAGACTGAGCAGAAATTAGTAACTTTAATTAGTTCCCCAGAAAGGTGACAGGTGGCAGTAGTGAGCTATATAAGGCAGAGATGTGTGTGAGTGAGAGACACACTGTGCATCATACACTGACTCACACACAGCGTGTGATCACATACAGGTAAGAAAGGCACATATGGCTGTGTCTAATTCCTAAGGAAGGGCTTGTAGAGACTATAGCAGCAAACTTCACATCCTCATCCAGCATAGGAACAGCTCCCTCCCCAGCACAGGATGCTCTCTGGTGAGTAATGATACTAAGTACTGATGTATATTTGTGAACAAATACAGCACTAAAATATTATCGCACATGATTTGCACAGATTAGGAATTATTCATTCTTCATATATAACTCAGGTTTCATGTATTGTTTCTGCTCCTTATTCATTATGCTGTGAGATGCTTTATTATTCTCTGTTATTTTATTTGAATTAATCTCTTCTCCAGTATTGGTTCATGTGTTCAATTGTGTTACTGTGTATCCTCTCAGCACCTGTAATATTGTGTTACTGTGTATCACCTGTAATATTGTGTTACTGTGTATCCTCTCAGAACCTGTAATATTGTGTTACTGTGTATCCTCTCAGCACCTGTAATATTGTGTTACTGTGTATCCTCTCAGCACCTGTAATATTGTGTTACTGTGTATCCTCTCTGCACCTGTAATATAGTGTTACTGTGTATTCTCTCAGCACCTGTAATATAGTGTTACTGTGTATCCTCTCAGCACCTGTAATATTGTGTTACTGTGTATCCTCTCAGCACCTGTAATATTGTGTCTTTCTTGGATTTCCAATGCAGGCGACTACATGATCAGCATAAGACTGGAAAACCAAACAATATCACATGAATTCTTCCTTCTTGGATTCTCTGATTTCCCAAAGATTCGGTACATATTATTCCTGATATTTTACCTCATTTATCTGATGACATTGACAGGAAACCTTCTCATTCTCGGTCTTATCCACAATGACTCCCGTCTTCACACCCCAATGTATTTCTTCCTTGGTAACCTGGCGTGTTTGGACGCCGGCTCTTCCTCTGTCACTGTCCCTCGGATGCTCGCTGACTTACTCACTGACGTTAGGACAATTTCCCTAACGGATTGTAGAGCTCAGGTGTTTTTCTTCATGTTTTTTGTTGGTTCTGAGCTCTTCCTGCTGGCAGTGATGTCCTATGACAGATACGTTGCCATCTGCCACCCTCTGCATTACAGTCACGTCATGTCTTGGGAAGTCTGTGCCCAACTGGCATTAGCGGTGTGGGCTCTTGGATGCTCCAACTCATTGATACAGACACTATGTACACACAGGTTGACCTTTTGTGGCCCAAACATCATCCAGGGCTTCTTCTGTGACCTGCCCCTCCTGTTACAGCTCTCGTGCACTGACACCTTCATAAACATCCTGGCCATATTTCTCTCAGCTTTTACTGTAAGCTTATTTGCCTTATTAATCACTTTTATCCCATACATACACATTTTTCGTACAATCCTGAGGATCCCAACCAAGGAAGGGAAACACAAAGCTTTCTCCACCTGCGCGTCTCACCTGTCTGTGGTCTTTATTTTTTATGGGACTCTTTTATTTACATATTTACGTCCCGCACCAAGTCACCCTGGGATAGGTGATACTCTGGTGTCTGTTATTTATACAGTAATTACCCCTTTATTAAACCCATTAATTTACAGTCTGAGAAACAAAGAGCTCAAAGGAGCACTTAGAAATACTCTGCACAAACACTTTCACATAGGAACAGACATTAGGCTGAGTTTATAGATGAGTTCTGGATTCACGTCATGGTGAGAAAGGTATGCGAGGGATCTGTAGGTGCTCTATACTGTGCTAGTGTTACATAAGGATTGAAGAATTCCTGAGGTTTCCTGTTGGGCAGAATGTCTCCTTTAAATATATCTAATACTGAAATAATACATGTACAATTTGGGAATAAAAGGCTTTGGATAACGCAGGTGTGTATGTGGTTACTCAGGTCAGAAAGTAAAGCAAAGAAAATACTAATAAGGGGAAAATATCTCCCAAAGGTGCCTGCCCCTAAGTAAGTGGGGCCACACACAAGGAATCAGTGACAGGAATATAAAAGGCAGCTCTCAATCAGCGCGACTCAATGTTAGCTGAATCCTGACAAGGAATAAATTCAGCAACTGATGTTCCAAAGGAACCCAGCATTTTATTCCCAGGAGCAGGCAGAGGATGCAGTGTTTCAGGTGTTAGTGGATCCTGTGTCAGGTAAGGGAATGGATTAAGAATGGTCCGTACAATTCAGCATCCTGAGGTTCAGTCTTCAGTCTCTCCCTGCTATTACTGTTTTACATTTATTATTAATTAGGTTTTTTCAACAATTTCCCCAGAAAATAATGAAGTAAAAGAGCTGGAAGCAGTAAGCGCTGTTTCTCATTCCTGTCTCAGCTGCTTATCAGAGGGGAACCTGCAGCATGTATAGTGTGTATGTATAGAACAGCCCTGTGCCTTAC